>JZKD02S2422857.1:262470-284423 GCA_000966675.3 Picea glauca
AAAGCACCCGGCGCACATGACACAAATAACACTACTAGAGGGATCGTCAGATACAGTTATCGAACCTGACACGCCCACACACACACATGCAAAGAATATAACACATACCCAACAGGAAGGTCATGTGAGTGGGATACACTTTATTTTTGGGGGATTTATCCTTGGTTGAATCAATGCATGGATCTGATATTAGTATGAACCCAAAGGGGGTATATATGGGGTTAAATGTATATGATATAACCACATAGGGGCCCTATGTGGGGTTAAATGTATATGTAATAGTGGTCAAACTACATGTGCAATGTGTGAATAGGTATATATAGATATTATGTAGTCATTATTGGGGGAACATGTGATTTTGATGTATGAATGTATTTGGGTATGTGGAGGAGGTTATCCTATTCTTTAATGAGTTATTTTGTAAATCATCTATCTTATATACTTGGGACTTTTGTTCCATCCTCACATTTTGTGCACATGGTGTATACTCTAGTTTATTATGTTATCTTAAGCATTTATTACACAACATTTGGTGTCAGAGCATACGATCCTTGGGTTTGGCTCCTTCAAACGAGTCATATTGGGATTTTTTTTTATAATTATTTTATGTTGAAATCTTGGGGAGATTGAGGAGGCATGGCATAGTACATTTGGTAAAAATTTCAAGTTTTGGTTCACTATATTTTCATAAATATAGGTTGTGGAAATTATGGTTTTTTTACTAGTCCTAAAACTAGTCTCAAACAAATGTTCTTGGTAAAATAGTGATTTTTTTCCCTGGGACATATAAGAAGATTAAAAAAAAAACAACCTAAGGAGACATAGTGAAGAGTTTTTGATAACGTTTTAGGTTATGATTCACTATATTTTTCAAGTTACAGGTTGTGAAAGTTAGTGTTTTTTACTAGTCTAAAACAAGTGTTTTCAGTAAACCAATCATAACGTTTTTCTCAGGACATCTAACATAGAAAATTTCTTCGGAGCTTGAAAATACATGGTGAAGTACATTCAGTAAAAATTTATATTTTTATTATATATACTTTTCAAGTTACAAGTTGTGGAAGTTAGGGTTTTTAACTAGTCCTAAAACTAGTCTTAAATGGGTGTTTTGGCTAAAACAATCATATCTTATTATAGAAATATCCAAATTGAGTGAAAATTGTTTCATTGGAAAGAGGATAGAACATGTGTTGCAGATCAAAATTTCATAATCATGTTAGAACAATTGAACACGTGGCATGTCATACAAATTCGCTCTCTAGAAAGAGCCAAAAATCAACAAGCTTTGGGAAAGTTACCATAACTTTCACTTGACACATCAAAATTTTCTTAAATATATGGAATTGTAGAGAAGACATATTAGGATACTACATGCCAAAATTTTATACTTAGAAGTTCATAAATTTTATAGATACATAGGGAGAAAGGTTGGTCAGTGGACAACCCCCAATTCAATGTTTTAAAAGGTATGATAACTTAAAATTATCATAACTTTTGATTGGGATGTTCGATTGAGGTGATTCAAAATCCATTGGAAAGAGGAAACACAAGACAATATGTTGGAAAAATAATAACAACCATTTTGGATCATTATTTTTAATATATTTAGGTTTCAATTTGAGGTTTATGGTTGGATCCTAAGTAAAACTAATGGAAATAAATTACTTTAGTGGAAATAAAAATAAAAATGAAATCAATCCTAGGAAATGGCTGAGGATGGTAAGGAAAACTTGTAGGACTCCTTTTGGGGTAGTTCAATTTTTTTGTGGTGAATCTCTAGAGTGGTGGATGAGTATCGATAAAGATACTAGATGAAATGCCACATGGGAAGTATTGGAAAAAAATGGATCGAGGACTCAAAAATAGAAGTGATGCATACAATTGAAGATGAATTCAATGAATCTAAAGAAGAAATGTCCAAATTGTATAAAGATAATGAGAAATTAAAATAAGAGCTAAAGAATATGGGTGATCAATTGTGTAAGTTGCAATCACTTAATGAATCACTCATTAAGGAGGTTAAGAACTTAAAGCAAGGAAAGACGAGCAAATGCAAGAAGGATGAAGAAACATGTAGACTATGAAACCGTAATAAAAAAAATATTGGATGAGGTGAAGAGATTGAAAGAAGAAAATAAGTATAGTCAAAATTAAGGAAAAACAAGGATCTTGGATGAAGAGATTACCAAAAGGATTGAAGAGGAAATTTGCAAGAAGATTGAAGAATCCCTAAATATGAATGAGGTAAAATAAGAAATGCAATCTAGAATTGAAGAAGGAATAAATAAATTGAAAGTCAAATATGGTGTAATTATCTCAAAAGTAGGTAGTATTAGGGACCAAGCACAAAGGATAGAGGATTTCATTGTCTTTAAAAAGAAGATTGATGATATGTGTGTGTAGAGAAAAGGAAAACCATCACATGTGAAACCATATCAACACCCTCGTTACTAGGAAATATTTCAAGGAAGACAAGAAGCTTGATACCATCATCATCAAGGAAGAAGATGGAATGCTCATCAAATTCATGGAATAGGGTATCGCAAAACCATTATTCAATATGATATTTTCACATACTAGTTGAGGAAAAGGTACAAACAACCTTACTTAAACATTTTCAGATCTTGCTAGGCTAAGGCAAGATAGTTGGGAATGTTATTGGGAGTTTATATCCTTAAATTCAAAACAATCACTTAATCCACATGTAATATGTATGAGGGACCAAGGCTAATTTTATATTTTATATGTAATTTTGAAAAAGAAAGAAATCATAAACATAAATAAGTGTGTACATGGATAGGAGATAAGGATAAAAGAAAAATCTGAAAAATATCATTAAGATACACATGTGAGACTGAAATCAGAAATCAGATTTTTTTATTAACTTCATTTTGAGATACAAAGTAGAATTATTTTTACAAACCCCTGCGAAGGTGGGGACCAAAGTCATATTCAAAAGTCTTTGACGGGCACCATACAAAACTTGACTCTGAAAACAAAATAAAATTTAAGCTAAAGATCTAGATCAACTTGCCATAAAAATGTTTTCACTTGACTCTGCAAAATATTCTTTATCAGTCATGAAATCTAATTCATAAACAAACAAGAACACACAGATTGCCAAAGATAGATCATACACCTTTATAAACAAGTTGATGAAAGATATGATTCAGTTTTGAATCATGATGCCTTCAATAAGACGTTGATATCATCGAGATAGTTTAGCTTTCTAATAAATTCAGAATGAATAAAGAAAAGAAGTATCTCACAAGTACAAATCAGACCTTATATCAGTAGTTCTCCTTCTTTTCTCTCCCCCTTTGTCTCTTCTTTTGATTGAGCTTTTATTCTTTTCCAATAAGTTATGGTAGTTCAACTACCTTTCTTTTGTTACGTTTAATTAGCTTAATTAATTAGTTGAGACAAAATAATAATAATACATAAATAAGGGCCTATTTAAATAATAGCTAAATAGATGGGACCCATTGTCACTCCAATTTTCATTTTTTTAATGATCATCAAAATATGAAATATAATACCCCCAAAATTAACTCAAATATTCACCTTGTAACTCCCATCCTCATATAAATAGTCAAATATTTTAGTATCAAAATAAAACATGAGGATAGCCAAAAATAGAATCATAACCATGTTGTCCAAAACATCCTCTCTAAATGTGTGTTTGTTGTCCAAATTATGTTCTACCAATAAACATTATCCTCAAAAGAAAATAGCATTAAAATCATTAAAAACCATATTTGTTGTGAGAGGTGTTTTGCCTCTTTTCATTGTTGCCTTCTCTTGATCCCTTTTATGATTTGTTTTGTGAAACAACCTTCAATTGATTGGAACCTTGTGGATGGATTTCACTGATGACATGGGAGCAAATATCTTTGAGGTGGAGATGAGAGGACATTGATTCAGAGGAGTCCTTGGAAAACTGGGAGGGATTAGCCACTTCTTTTTCTTTATCTAATTCTGGCTCGAGAATGGCAATTTGTAATCTCTTGCTTGCATGAGAGGACTATACTGGCGAGGAAACACGATCAGCTTGGGAATTTGGGTTGAATGGCGATGGAGGAGGGGGGAATGGAAACGATGTTGTAGGAAAACCATTATGATGTGCAACATGCTGGTGGATGATCTCTTGTCAGCCATCATTGGTAGGTGGTTCTAGTTGCATAGAAACATGAGGGGGGACATGGATACCAAAGAAATTTTGGTGTGGCTGGAAAGGAGGCATATCAGGTCTAGGTTGCAGAATTCCTTAGCCAACTAGATTAAAAAACCTAGCTTGTAAAAGTTTATTTAGTTCTTGCGGATCAGTGTCAAAATGTATTCAAAATCATAGCCTTCTATGGCCTCTTTGCCAATTATTTCCTTTACCTTTGTTTGCACCTTTTTCATTGTTTCCCCTACTAAATAAACTCATCCTGAAGAAATATTCCAATCAGAATATGAAAACGTTTAACAATCCATTCACTAATACTCTACCTAAATAAAATTAAAATGTTGGCTCTATCATTCAAAACATAATCATATGAAATCCATCCATTGACCCAAGCCACCAAATATTGAATTTAATAATCAACTACAATTGAAAAATGGATTGATAGGGTCATTGGGAATATGAGGGGCTTTATAATGAATGAAAATGGTAGCATGGACGGGAACCAATAAATGAATATTGTTTAAGCAAAACATAGAGCCCTTTTCTTCCAAAAACAATATCTTTGTATCACAATTTCCAACTAAAATCATCATACAATCCTCTTTAATCCTTTTCCTTTTGATGCAGAAGCATCTCTCCACGTCATCCAGCCAGCCACGCCAGCGAATTCAAGTCGCGCGTTAAAGAGAGGTGCAGTCCTCATTTAAAATCTGAATTGAATGTAATTAAATAATAAGTTGTTGAGCTGTGAAGCCGTGCCTTTGCGCAGGCTGTAGATAAGATAGGCCTTTAATGTTTGTAAGGCTGAGATCTAGATCCAGATGCTGGACTAGACAGCCCATTCAATGCAATTGAATAGGGTAGGTAGGTTGGAGGGAAGCACTCGAAGAGCCCCCTCAGGTAAAAGAGATTTCATATCTCATTTTGAGTAGAGAGAGTAGTTGTTGTTGTTGAAGAGTAGAGTTAGAATCTGCGAGTAGAGAGCAGAAGAGAAGAGTCGAGACCTAGTTACAGGTCGTGCTCAGGAACACCTTGTATAAACAGGCATTTTCCATTTTAATATAAACAAAAGCAGTTTTTCCTGCGTGTATTTCTGTGTTATGTGGGTGTATGTGAGTGTTCTTTATATATGTTGTAGATGTATTCTAGTCATTTGCAGGAATGTGTGTGATTTCAGGTGAAGGTCTTTGAGGCTTCACACCAGGAGGGTGTGACAGAACACTGTGGGTTCTGATAGCCGTGCACAAAGGCTGCATTTCTGAATTCTGTGGGTTCAGACAAGGACGTGTTGCGGCACAGGAACTGGAATCAACAACTCATGAGAAAGACCTCAAGGTTGTTGAACACCTTGGAGGCAAGGTTGTGTGGGAGAAGACACAGTTGCATACAAGATTCTGCTGTGGATTATGTGGAGCTCTGCCAGGTGGGAACTGAGCATATGCACAGTGGTGCATTTGGAGGAACTCTACTGTGAGTTCAGAAAGAAGAATCAGAATCACTGAGGATTTTGTGAAGCTATGCTAGGTGGACAATGAGCAGGTGCAAGGAGTGCACAGAGGAAGAACTCTGTTGTGAGTTCAGAAAGAAACAAAATCACTGAGGATTCTGAGAGCTCTGCCAGGTGGGCATTGAGCGGGTGCATAGGTGCATAGGAGGACAGAACTGCTGGAAGTTCTGGGAGAAGATACTCTGCCAGGTGAGCATTGAGTAAGTGTGCAGACATGCACAGGAGAAGAGAACTCTTTGAGTTATGGAATTCAGAGGAGGAATCCACTGAGGGATCTTCACAGGGTTGTTGAACACCCTGCAGACTCAGCAAGGGGTTGCTTGAGTAGAAGGGCAACCAGGAGGGCATAAAATTCTCCATCTGAGGGAGAAGGGAAGAAAGACAAAATCCCTTAGGGTTCTGAGTGGTTAAGAAGCTCGGGAGAGATAGCACGTTCTGTGCATGAAGACTCTGCAGAATCATAGACATCATAATCCCTTAGGGATTCGGGAGGAACAAGCTCAGGAGGGCGAGTGCTTTCAGGCACAGAGCGTAGCTGCGAGGAGTGTAGAGGTTGATGAACTCTTTGGAGGATTTCAGAGTCTATAAAATCTCAGGAGGAGTAGCGTCGAGGAGAACGCGGGCGAGAACTCAGGTATAGGAGTTCGCAGAGGAGAAGAAAGGCAAAGTTCGAGGCCTTTGGGAACTTGTAGTTTTTCCAAGTCTAGGAAGAAGTGTGCAAGATCAGGAGGGAGCACAGCAGTCGTCAGATTGACGGGAGGAAAAGAGATCTGGACCGTTGGTTTCCACGTCCAGGGAGGAAGTAGGAGGAGCGCACAGAAGGGGGAGATCGTGAGCCGTTGGATCTCATTCATAAATCCCGTCAGTCATTGGATCGGATAGGAGGTGCACGGGGTTTAATCCTTCTCACTCAGTGCGAAAGTCTCGAAGGGAATTTGGGCATCGGGATATCGGCGTTCGTCATATCGGGGATTCTGTGGATAGGAAGTCCATGCAGTTCAGAATCACGAAGTCTGAAACCCCGACAAGAAGGAAAGCGCCATCGAGGGGCCAGCTGTCAGCATAGCGGAGAATCGACACTCGGGATATCGGAGTTCTTGAGGTCGAGGAAGTCGGGACACTTCAAGTATTGAAACAACGAGATTGGATCAGGGCCTTCCATCATTTGGGGACACGTGGCGGAGATCCAGATGATCGAGAGAAGTCTCGATAGAAAATTCAAGACAAAGCATCAGAGTTCAGCATTTCACGAGTCCTGAAGACGAGGTGTTCGGGACATCAGAAGTCACGAAATCGCGAAATGGATGTGGACCATCCATCTTGAAGGGACGCATGGCAGCGAGCGAGGCATTCGGGAAAGGTCCCGATAGGAGAGCCACATCGGGAAATCGTGAATCGGGATATCGGGAATCCCGTGGACACGGGGTTTATGCATTTCGGCATTGCGATGTCCGAAACCCTGATAGGAGACAAGGTTGCGGTCTTGTGAGATAGTGGTCACGTGGGCCAAGAGTCTAGCCAGGAAGGGCTAAGGCCAAAAGGAGCGCATCAGCATATCGATGATCCGGAGATCACGAGGATAGAGGTTCGTGACATCAAGGGTCGCGAAACACTGAATCCCGACAAGGAGTATGATTGAGGTCATATAAGAGGAGGTCGCATGGACCAGAGAATAACTAGGCGTGGCTAAGGCAGCAAAGGAGCGCATCAGAGATCGGGGATTCAAGAGGGCAGGAACTCTTGACGTCAGAAAAGACGAAACCCCGAAACCTGAAATTAAGGTCAGGGAAAAGTCACAGGTGCATGCAGAGGCCGTGACGGGGAGAAAGAAGGACATGTGGATCAAGTTTTCATCAGAGATTCCAGCAGGGAATCGAATGAGCTAATAGAGGCTCAAAAAGGGGAATTTGAATGATCCTGTGAGCGGACGTAGGGTGCGTCGTTTGCGTCTGCATCACCTTTAAAGATGAAATTCAAGATAACAGAACAAGGAATGGATTAAATGTTATTGGGAAGGTGGTGGGTGTATAATGAGAGAAAAATGAGACAATGAACAAGAATAATAGTGATTATTGTTTTGTTACAAGAAATAGCATTCATTGACTTTAAAATCAGCATTGCCATTATTCACAAAATCATTTGAATATCCATTGTTTTCCATGCACATTTATTTCCAAAACTTCCACCAAATTTTGTTTATGCCATAACACTCTTTTAAACTTCAACACACAGAATCCATAACATGGCAACAATCTTTTTAAACTATGCAATATAAAACTCAAGGAAAATTTACAGGATTATCAAACCTGCAAATTTCATTTCTCCTTTTAAAAACTAGCATAATATTCTATAGGAGATTGTTTACAAAACAATTTGACTCGGTCATAATCATAACATAATGTCTCAAAACATCATGAGAGGAAGAGAAACATAAATCTATCATCCTTTTGTTATATAACATTTACATCACAACCTCAAATAACAGCTGCAAACAAACTGGGTTTGAAATCCCATGCGAACCTAGTGAGAATTGTTTCCATAAAATTCCAACTAAACTAAAAATCGACCAAATCACCTCATAGATCAATAAAAAATGAGCCACGATTTTTTGGTTGATATCAACCTTTCCCAATGTTGGGTCAAACAATTAAAAAAAAATCAAATTTGGGTTTTCCTTTATTCACTTGCTTGTATATTGGAAGGGGAAACGAGGTATGGAGCAGGCATATGGGTGTAAGGTTTGAAACATGGGTTGTAGGAAAAGCAAAATCGATTCCTTCCCATCAAATGAAAACAAGATAAAACACACAGGCCACCCATAACACCACAAGCTGTGTTAATAATAAGACTTCACATCCTCCAAGGTCAGGGTGCTATGCAATAGTCATAAGACCCGACTGTTATTTTTCTTTTACAGAGGAACCCCTCAAAATTAATCATACGAAATGAGAGAACCCGAACACCTTCACCCATAGTTATTTTCCAAAAGCCATATTATAGTAATACCACCTTATCTCCAAGAACATACAACCATATACTTCAAACAGAATAAAATGTTGAACAATATTTTCTGTTTGAAACATTTAAATGCCAACAGGAAGAAACCCAAATCGAAATGTGAGTTACACGGCCAAAAGGCCCACAACAAATCCATTGTAAACTTCGGAAAACAAACACATTCTACATGCAAACTCTAAGAGCCAACAAAAAAAATTAACCTGGAGAAGAGCTAATCATCCATGAATGGAGAGATAAGAACCAACATACATGTAAGAAGAATGTCAGAAATCTAAAGAGTACATGTATTTTTCCGCCAAAGGCTGAGCATAATTGAGGCGCTGCTAACCAGAGTAGAAAAAATGAATGCGAGGAGAAAGTGAATGTGGTGGCTTCGAGGTACAGTGAGAACGATGTGAGGTAAATGCGCACACTTCCTCTCTTTTCACAATAAATGTTATCAACCATAGCCAAATATGGAGCGCACCCAACTCCCAAAAACCTTGTTCCAAACACAGAATATCGACCTTGATATATCCAATATCCATAAAACATAACATACCATTTCAAAACTCAAAGTTGAATTGGCCTCTCATATGAATTTCATAGTAATAATATGCTCATTTAACACTTAGCACCGAAATAACATGTCCCACACTCCTTGCTAGTGGAGTATTACATTCAACATAATAATCATTTGCCCATGTATGAAAATATACCATGATTTGCATGTGGCTTATATTTGAAGCAATATATCAAAATCTAAGTGTATCAAGAGTAAACTAATATGTTTAATAAAATAAAAATTTCCTCCATTTTGAAATCAAATTTCTAGCACCCTTAAAATCGATTAATTGCACATGGAAATAGGTTAAGATTTTCATTCTTATTCTGAAACTGTGATTCTTTCTCATAAGGTAATCATGGGCTCAATAAGAGGAGTGCTTTCTGTCATTATTTTTATTAAGGGGTCCCACCTATCTAGTATTATTTAAAATTTATGTAAGTAATAATGCATTGCAACCCATTTACATGAAGTAATTTTATGTTGCGCTTTTGGGCGTCAACAATACCATGAAATACAACAAATTGGAGAGGTTACAACAACAATACATGGAACGGAAGGAAAGTAAATTATGCAACAACTAGACATCAAGAATTAAGACTAAAAGAATTGAGTTTGGACAGATGGATCATCATCAATGGAAACAATAAAGTAGGAACATAATAAAATCATATTACTTGGTTTCATTACATGTAAAGCCTTTAACTACAGAGCTTTGAGGACAAATATTTTTGAAGGGAGGTATTGTGGTATGACCCCAAAGGGGGCATATATGGGGTTAAATGTATATGTAATAGTGGTTGAATTGATGAGGGGACACATGTGCAATGTGTGAATAGGTATATAGAGAGATTATGTAGTCATTGGGGGGACATGTGATTTGGATGGATGAATGTATTGGGGTATTTGGAGGTTCTCATATTATTTAAGGATTTGTCGTGTAAGTCATCTATCTTATCTATTTGGGAATTGTGCTTCACACTCACATTTAGTTTACATGGTGTGTGCTTTATTTTATTGTGCTATCTTAAGCATTTTATACATAACATATATTTGGATACCCAATCAGATACATAGCAATTCCAACACCTGATATTTTTTGTTTAGTTTTCCAAATAGATCTTGGAGTGAAGATTCAATGTCAAAAACTTTAGCTTCAAGTTGTTCGTGCTTAGTGGGTAGGTATTATTTTTGGTTCTCTGCATTTTCAATGTTGCAAGTATGGACAATGGGACCACCTAAGAATTTGTCAAAGTGTTATTCTCAAATCATATCACTACGATCAATGGATTGAAAGGGGTATTTTTAGATATATCGTGAACATTGTATACTCAAGTACACACACAAAGGGATATTAGAGAGATAGACCTACGTGATCAATGATCATCATGACACAAGGAATATTTTGAGACAGGTCTTCCACAATGATGTCGAAAAAACCCATACTTTTTTTTACGTGGGTGTGAGTCTTCCTCCCTACTAAATATTATTGCACTAACAGGATTTCCAAATTCCTTCTAGGTGCAAAGATGTAGGAATTCATTGGTTGGTTTCATAGGTAGGTTCCTAATCATAGATGAGTTTCAAATATTATATCTCTCTAACATATTGAAGGGTTTCCAATAATAGTTCTCGACCGAATATCTCATGACACAAACTAAGGATGATACACTGCACCTATAGTTGTACTACCCAATACCCTGGTATGCAAGAGTGATCTCCCCGAGTATTTTTCTCAGAGTACTATAGTAATAGGATGAGAACAAGTTTATGTAAGGATAGTTTATATTGTGTCTAAAGGTATTTTAACATACTTGAGGGTACATGGAAAATAATTCTAAATATAGATGTGGTTTGATGTGGTATTACTCAAAGGGGTGCCAACAAAGGTTACAAGGGTGTTCAACTAGGTGACATGAATTGTATTTTTTGTGTGTAGTCTTTCCTTACACTAGTTTTACCCACCAAATGAGAGATCTATGTGTTATTGAAATATGCCATAACACGTATCTTTCCTTTAAAAATCTACTGAAATCTGGAGGTGTTCTGGCTCAAGAAAGAGATTTGATGCTTGTAGTGTTCCTTAATCATGAGACTTGAAACACAAACCAGATATACACATAATATCATTGCAAAAAAATAGATACAAGAGACAAATAAGATGAAATATGTGAAATATACTATTATATTGTGATAAGTCAGAAGAAATAAAGCAATGTTCATTTGCTCCTTAAGGTGGGGCAACCTTTCACTCAGCAAAGCTCCAAATACAACAATACTAAAAAAAATTCCATAGTCTCATATTCTCTTTAAATAGATTCTCAATAGAAAACCCTAAATACTTGTGGTCTCATCCTTAATGGGTACCATCTAGTGGGCCTTATAAAGTGGACCCTTTTACATTAAATATTTATACACTACTATCTAATGGGACTTATTCAAAGAGGATGGTTGCATACGTCCATTTTTGAACTCCTAGGTAACCTAAAGTAGAGAGGTTGGGGTAGGACCCTAACACTCTTACAAAATGGTCCTCTATCTAAGTGTCCTCATGCAAGGTGCTCCTCCTCTAATAGTATTCCACATTTCCTCTCATGTGCCTAATATTTCTCTCATGTGCACCAATGTGATCACTAAGCTCCAATACTCCTCCTTAACATATGTGTTTAGGTTCATGACCAACCTCCATGAAGTATGTTCATCAACCCAACCATCCTTAATTCAAGTGTCCAACCTCAATGTGTATTTTTTTATCACATGGTCCCAAGATCCTAGGGCTTAGTTCCCTCCTCCTAGGTAGGCACCTCCCCTATTCAAGAAACTAACTCCCCCATTTTATGCACCCAATGAATGAGTCATCGCATTGATCAAAATAACAACCTCTTAGGTAAGGGCATTATGTTGGCACTCTAACCAAGAGTCAAGAAACCACCCAAACTAAGCCATCCATATGCCCATGAATCATCACCAAGAGGCTAAGATACCTAGCCCCCTCCTATCAAGGTGAAAACACTTTTGGAGTAACCTTAGAAACTAACAAACCACCTTTAGTAAGTCAAATCGACCACTTGACTTGGTTTGGACCACCTTTAGTCGATCATATAGACTATTAAACCTTCAATTGTTTAAATAATTACATGATATATATCCAAAGGATCCAAATATGGGATGAACCTAACATGTCTCGAGGCATATTCAGTTTGAGAAAGAAAGATACCATCACCCATTTGCAAAACTTAGATGCCCGAAAAATAAATGCAATAGACCAATGTTGGTCATTTCAAATGTATATGTTAGTGGTTTCTTCAAACCAAAAATTAAGTCATCATGACCTTTAGTAATGACTAAATCATAAACATAAAATGTGACTCTCAAAGTGTTGCCATTCACGAGAAAAACATAAATAATGTGATCTATTTCATAATGTTTGAAACTAAAAAAAATATAGAACTTATCAATATTCTCGTACCACACATTGGGGGCTTGCTTCAAACCACACAAAAATTTCTTGAGTTGATGCACAAGTCTCTTATCATTTCCCAAGCCTAGAGGTTGCTCCAAATAAATCTCCCAAGTGAGATCACCATGTAAGAAATCACTCTTGACATCCATCTTATGTACCTCCCATCCAAAACAAGTAGCAAGTCAAAGAAGAACCCTAACATAATCCATATTTCCAGCAAGGTAACAGGTCTTGATGTAGTCAATACCTTACTTCTATGAAAAAAAAATTGTTGCCAAATGAGCCTGGTGCCTCTCAACAACACCTTCAAATGTTAATTTGGTCTTGTAGACTCATCAACATATCACAACATTATTTTTGCGTGGTCTAGGAACTAAGTCCTATGATTTATTTTTCATCAAGAAATCCTATTCTTTAGTGATAGCATTCTCCCATTTAGGTTGATCTTGTGCATCTACATATCTATCAGGATTACATTCTTCTAGCACGTGTGCCATTAAAGAAAAAATACCACACAATTTTTATCCTATAGTATTCCTTGAGTAATATACATTATCTATATCAACACCAGTAACTCCGATTGTCTTAGTCTCCTATCGAGAGAGACAAATGTCCCTTGTAGAAGGGGTTCTTACATAAAAATCACCATGAGAGTCTAGAGTCGAATTATCAGGAAAACCATTGCTTACAGTGGACTTTGAGGTAGAAGATTGATTGTAATTTGGGTATATCACAGGAGTCAATTGTCCAATTGATAGGTCAGTGGACACATTGGTCAATGTTGTGGAATAATAAATTGATCCAAAATTCTTCAAAATTTGAAATGGACCACTACTTCACAATCCATAAGAGGATTTCAATAAATCAACACCTCAAACTCATTAATTAAATACAATGTCATGTTGCAAATAAATCCATGTCTGATGGGATCAAATAATCTATAGGACTTTGACTCATAAGAGTAGACCACCATAACACAAGAATGGCTATTTGTATATATTTTCCTTCTCTTGTATTCTAGAATATTATCCCAAACTATACCTCCAAACATTCTGAGATGTCCCACTAAGGTTTTACTTCCATACCATTTCTCAAGAAGGGTCATATCCCTCATAGCACTGGTCAAAATCATGTTCAAAAAGTAATTTGAATAGTAGGCAACCTCCACCCAAAATTGAGTCAATGTACCTTTGTCCTAAAGCAAGAATTTTTCCCTTTCGACCAAAGTATTATTATTTATTTCAATGACAACATTATGCTAAGGTCTGTAAGATACAAATCTCTTCCAAGAGATATAATATTGTGACAAGTAGCTCTCAAATGCCTTGCTCACAACTTCTCCTCCATTGTCATATCTTAGATATTTTATAAGTTGATTTCACTGAATTTTAGCCAATTCCCTAGATTCCTTAAAATTTTCAAAGACATAATCTATATTCTTCAATATTATACCCATGTACACCTATAAAAATCATCATTGAAGTTTTAAACATACCTTGCACAAACAAATGATCGTTGATTAATTGTACAATGGTCACTGTGGACAAGTTCAAACTGATTCTTTTCTCTCTAAGACATTCTACTCTCAAAGGTATCTTAGTGTTGGTTTACAACCACACACCCCTCACATACACCACCAGGGGGTACTACCCTATCTAGTCCACTAACCATATTAAAATCGACAATCAATTTCATACTTTGGAAATTTAGATGCTCAAGTCTCTCATGCCAAATTTTGCTATAGTTGTTGGTCCTAGCTATGAGTGTAATTTATTTTGCATCGTGCTTAGGGAAATCACAGAACTTATATATTTTGTTTTTAGGGTCAATGATACCCTCAATCACAATAATAAAATTATTTTTAATATCATTCACAACAAACCTATCATGCCAAAATTCAAGATGTTTTCTGATCTGGGCTAGTTGGGGTACAGACAATCAATTGGCACTAAAACTTGGTACATGATACACATTAATGATCACACCATTATGGCACTCGATCCTACCACAACTAGCACTAGCAATCACATAATCATGTACAACAAATATTTCTTCTTTTCTAGGTTTACTTAATGAAGAAAAGAGATAAGAATCCTTAGTCATGTGATGAGTTCACTAGATTCAACTATCCACTCACTTTCAAAAGTGAGTGTGCAATTCCATAGAAGTGTTAATGGAGAAAGTATAGTTATCTCACTTACTTTACAAAATACAATGTTGTAGAATATTCAGTCGACTAGTTGACACCTCACCTTCAATATTCTTGACTTAATCCTTGGGATCTATTGCCTTCTTCCAACAAATCTTATCAACATGTCTTATATTTCCACATTATCGACAAGTCTTCTTCTTCGATTACCTTTCTGAATTGATGGTTGATCATCATGTTTATTTTAATCAGTGTGGTCAACACAATCATTGTAATGGTAATGTCCAATGCCCTTTCTCTTGATTATAATTTAACATATTTCTCAATAGGTCTTTCAACCTTTTCCCTAAAGGATATGGACTTGTTACTTATTCTCAAGTTTACATTCATCAAAAAACTTTCCTTGCTTCATAATTAGCAAACCACGGAAATAATAGAAGGTATATCCCTTACCATCTTCTTTTATGTAATCCCAACTAGTATAGAATGTCAAAGAGAAAACATCATAGGGTGTCGTCATATTCATCAATATCAGTTTCATAATTCAGTTGTCCTTCTTTGGATATTCCTTTTCACAATCACCCAACTTATATTGAAACTCCTTCACACAAGCCATATAGTATTCAATCATGTCAAAGGAGAGGGGATTAAGGGAGATCAAGTATTTCTCAATTTGCCTAAGCCAACTTTCATAGATTTTGTTGCATTGAGCCTTCAACTTCTTCCAAACTTGATTCAGACAGTGGATCATGCTTGTACGAAAGAGAATCTCCTTGGATATTTAGTTCGTTATGACTCCAACAACTAGTAACGAACTTTCCATGTTCATCCTTAGGATATGGAACCATAGTGTTTGTAAACTACTGAAGAAATTTACTTTTTAATAGAGTTTCCATGTCTTGTGCCCACTTGCCATAATTGTTTCCAATGAGAACCACAACTTCTTTCTTATAACACATTATCATTATGAAAAATCCTAATCCATCATGTAAGTTGAAACATGAGTCAATCAACTCTAGAGATCCAAATCAACCAAGAGCGTCAATACAAGTGGAAACCTTCGAAGAGACTTGTACATAGTAGGATATATCTCAAATCACTAGCTCTAATATCATGTTGGAGAACCAAGGAAATACAAAAGTGAATAAAAATGAATTCCAAGAAGAGGTGGTGTTGATAGACAATGTTATAGCACATAAGCACAAGTGAACATAGCTCAACATGTAATTACCTAACATTCAGTGATAGATTGATCCATATCCATATATATATATATATATATATATATATATATATATATATATATATATATATATATATATATCCCAAATCATAACTAACTCCCATAAAATAAGGAAGACAAAATCAACTTTGATCATTGTAAGTGTGCCTAGATCTCCACCTTTTCTATGTCAACCTACACACTAGATGACCTTGTTGGGGCCAACTTAATCAATCTAACCAACTAGTTGACCATTCAGTTGACCTTTGATTATTGACCTAATAACATTGATTGTCTTCAAAGAATCTAGAGACGGCATGAAAAATTGTTCAATGAATATTTTAACATTGCAAGTATAGTATGTTCAAATTGGTTTGAATTGTCTATTTAAGCATATTAGTTAGTATCATATATTTAGAATAGAAAGAATTACATTAATAAATAATCAGATACAAAAATGAATAAACTTATATACATTTTCTTTGGTTATCTTACTTATTCCAATGCTCTTCTTTAATTTATGATTGACACTTCAAAAATTTCTTGCATACAATAGAGAACCAATTAATGGAGTTTTATAGAAAATTTGACATGTACCATGTAACTAAGAAAAATTATGAACCACTAGGTTGGGGACAACATATATATCAAAAAATCAAGCAATGCATTCTTTATGCATCCACTTTACCTCCAAAAATACACTATAATTTAGGTTTTTTAGATTTTTTTTGGCTACTTGAATAGGATGTTGACCATCAACTATTCAAAAGTTGACATTCTTATAATTTAGATCAATCTCATTTACAATTTTTATGGGATTTTCCAATGGATTCTTCTCCCCGGTGTCAAATAGAATGAGAAGAGTGTCAAGCAAAGATGCTTGTAGTTTCTCAAGAAATGATTTCACTTATACTCGAACATTTAAATCATCTTGCAATCTCAATTTAAAAAATTTTGAGGACTTCTATAAATATTTGAACATCCATCTTTTTGTCGAATGAGCTTCAAAATAAAAATGAGTGCTCAAAGGATTCATGGATTTCATCACATTTACATGCATTCTTCATTCACTAAGATCCAACTTTCCTAGGTTTTTCAAGTTTTGCAGTTTATTTGAAATTGCTCTCTTCAATGCTCTTTTCAAGGTCAAATAAACATATGTCCCTCCTCAAAGAAAATAAAATATTAGGTTGAGGCCATCATAATTTATAAAAATGATGCAAAGGTAGAAGATGAATGGAGTTTGAGGGGTCATGGTATTTTAGGGTTTTGGAGATCAATTGAGTTAAGGAGGAGATGATATACTACAATGAATACCCTTTGGAAGGTTTGCTAGTGTTCCTTAAGGGTTTTAAGAAGGGCTTTTCCTTTGGTATTAGTCCTAGTTCTAATTTCCTAAGATGATATGGGGGACAAGATGGGACCAGAGAGATTATTTTATTTAGGTGGAAATTGGTGGCCACCCACCTATTCCACTGGCTTGAATTATAGTTTCCATCTTGGTATTTTTTTTATAGTTTTTTGGGTACCAAACTTTCGGGCCCATTTTGAGGCCCTAAACAACATTTTTTTTGACTTGGAAGCACCCATTAGTTCATTATTGGGATATATTGAGCTTTCCAAAATGTGTACTCCTTGTCTGGAAATTTTTGAGGGGGTACTGAGCATCCCAAACAGAGATCATATGAAAATGTTATTCCCTCAGGAAGTTGGCATATCAACTACCCCCATCGGGGCCCACAAACCTTTTGGCATTTCGTCTTTTGGGGTTAGGGTTTTGGATGTTTATGGTTTTCTCATTTATGCTTTATGTTAAAAATTCCTTTGGCACCTCATTGTAATAAACTTCTTGCAAATGAGAATAGTCGGCACATCTTTCTTCAGAGATAAGCTATCACCATTCTAGCTAGCTTGTGTGCTTTGCATTTTACAGTATTTTGTATTTCAGACAGTCATTAATAGAATCTGACTTTTGTTGTTTTATTGTATTATTGTGTTCCTTGCAATATATTTGTGTATCACCTTGTTATATCTATGTTATATTTATTCCTTTATGTCATTCTCAAAATAATCTCGATCAATGATATCAGACCAGTCTACCCCTTGTCATTCTTAGTGCATGTACCCAACGAGGTCAGGGTATAGAGAGTTGGGTATCGAGCTTGTTTCTCTTGAGGACAACCACTCTCACCCTCCCAAGCAACCTCCCGTGGTGGAAGAAAATAGGGATTATGGAGCAAGAGATCCTATCAAATTGTTGCTTGAGGAATCCCTCGCACGACAGAGGAATGAGATGATGGATAATTTCTCCCAAATCCTCTGATGGATGCCAACAACAACAAAGGCACCTTCAACCAGCAGTCACTTTGGAGGTGTGACACCATTTAAGGTACAAGTTAACTTTGATATTCCTTTATTTGAAAGCCAAATAGACGTCGACACTTTGTAAAAATGGTTAATTTTTCTAGAGGGTTATTTCTCTATCCAAAAAAAATTCGATGGTGAAAAAATCACCTTCACACTCCTCAAGGTACTTCCCCATGTCAGATATTAGTGGGAGACTTACTGTGAGAAACATGTCAAGGATGAGTCTACAATTTTTTGGGTAGGCCCCACTTGGGCATCTTTTGTTGATTACTTCAAGGAACAATATTACCCTATTGGAGACTATGAAGACCAGTACATGAGATGGACCACAATGTGTCAAAAGATGGATCAAAAAGTGTCGGAGTTCACAAATACCTTCCATACCTTCTGCACAAAGTTGGGTATTAAAGACTCTGAGCGACATATGGTTCTAAAATAACATGGGGATCTACACAGGTACATCCAAATTAAAATGAATTTTTTGGACATCTCATAATTGGGAGCTGCTTATCGATATCCTATAGAAATTGACCTGAAATTTAAGTAGTAGAACAAGTAGGAGTTTGGGTCTACAAATATGCAACAACCGAAGTATGGTAAGGGTGGCCCTAACTCCCGGGGAAAAGGAAAGAGAAAGGATGGCCAATCCCAAGACAACCAGTCCAAGCCACCATCAAAGAAGGGTAATGGGAAGTCAAAGAAGGACACCAAAAAGTGGTGTGAGTTCCACAAAATCCCTTGGCACAATACTAATGAATGTCACTCCAAATAGTCATTGTTGGCTGAGACAAAAGCCTCTGGGTCGAATGTTGACTCAAACTCTGATTCAAAACTGGAAAAGGGAAAATGGATCATTGACACAAAACCTTTTGTCACCATCGCTACCACAAAATTCTAGCCAGAGGAACTAGAGGATCATGAAGAAGGAGAGTGCCTCTTCCACTCACATATGTGGTTGAATAGGACTCCACTCCATTTCATTGTTGACAGTGGTAGAAAAAAGAACATAATATTAGAATAGGTTTTCAAGAGGTTGAACCTGATGACGATGTTGAATCCTTAGCCATACACCATCGGTTGGAACAGATAGGGATGGGACATATGTGTCATCCAACAATGCCTCCTACACTATGACATCAAACCCTTCAAAGACGAGGTATTGTGTGATGTTCCCCAATTGAATTTTGTGACATTTTTTTAGGACAAATATATATGTGGAAGTGTCATGTTGTTTATGAATCTATGCCCAGTAGTGTCATTATTATTTTGGTATATCAACTCTACAAGGTACCCGAGGAAATCCCAACTATTGTGGTATCATTGATCTCTGCGAAGAGGTGCATAAATATGGTCTCTCACACCGGGAGATTTGTCCTATTTTTGGTTCGGTTGGAAGGTGAACGGAAGGTCACTGCAACTTCCAAAACCTTTGCATGGGGTCTCTCTACATAACAACAATAGGTGGACAAGATAATAGAAGAGAAAAAAGACACATTTTCCCCACCTACTGGGGTGCCTTTGCTCTTTCAAGTAAAGCACTCAATTTATTTGACACCTTGTGCTCCTCTACCTAATGACCCTGTGTACAATTATTCTTTTATTTAGAATGAAGAAATCAAATGCTAGATCCAAGAGCTAATTTTGAAGGGCCACATCAGACCAAGATCCTCACCTTGCAAGAGCCCAATTGTTCTAGTATAGAAGAAGGATTGCACATGGAAAAATTTTATTGATTACAGAGCCCTAAACAAGATCATAGTCAAGAACCGGTACACAATCCCCTGGATTGATGATCTTCTCGATCAGCTCAAGGGAACCAATATTTCAGTAAGATTGATCTGAAGTTAGGCTACCACTAGATGCTAATTGAGAAAATTGATGTATGGAAGACAACGTTCAAGTCTAAATAAGGTCTCTTTGAGTGGTTGGTCATGCCTTTCGGCTTGAATAATGCCCCAACCACATTCATCCAGATGATGGATGAAATATTGCATCCATTCACAAACTCTTTTGTGGTCATATATCTAGATGAAATCCTCATCTTCAACAAAACTTGGGAGGAACATTTGAACCGTATTCAATGGGTCTTGGACACCTTGCGACAGCACAAGTTATATTCCAATTTGGAGAAGTGTTCCTTCGACATGCAGATAATCCAATATTTGGGATACATTGTGGATGAGCAGGGTGTAAATGTGGATCCAACCAAGATCCAAGTCATCCTTGATTGTCTGGCCCCGAAGACAATGACCAAGCTCCACATCTTATTGGGCCTTGCCAACTTCTATCGTCGGTTTGTGTTGGGGTTCTCTCATATCACTTTGTCCCTAATCCAGGTGACCAAGGGTGGAGAAAAGGCCAAGTTTGTGTGGGATGCATCCCAACAGAAAGCATTTGAGGATTTGAAATTTCACCTTTGCTCAACACCATTCCTTATTCTTCCAGACCTACAACAATCATTTAAGATTGAGATAGATGCTTCAAATTATGTTATCAGTGCAATCCTCACTCAACATGGGAATATAGTATCCTATCACAATGAAACATTATCTGATGTTGTTCGCAAATACCCCACCTACGACAAAGATATGTACTCCATTATGTAGGTATGTCTATAGTGGAAGCATTACTTCCTAGGGAAGGAATGATCATCCACACTGATCATGGGCCTATGTAATTCATGCAAACATAAGGAAAGTTACAAATTGTCTTCCATTAGAATTGGTCCATGTACCTACAACAATTCCACTTGAACATCAAGTAAAAGAAAGGCAACACCAACCATGTCACATATTACCTAAGTTGACCCCTGGTTGTGGTGTTAAACACGGTTCTTAACTCTTGTGGGCATGAGACATATAGGTGGCCACAATTATACAATAATGACTTTGACTTTGTTGTTGTTTATCATAAATTGAGCACAAGAAAAAAAGTTCCATACTTTCATCTCCGAGATGGATTGTTATACCATTTGAGCAATATTTTTGGTCCTTCAAGCGAGTGTTCAAATCTAATCTAGCAATCTCATTATAGTCAGGAAACGAGACATTTTGGTGTAGACAAAATAGTGGCAATAATGAAAAATCATTTTTATTGGCCAAATCTTCAACAAGATGTCTGCAAGTAAATCAAATCATGCACTTTTTGCGCCATTACCAAGCCCACCATCAAGAAACATGGGCTATAAATCCCTCGTCCTACTCCAAATATGCCTTGGGAGTCCATATCCATGGATTACATATTCATTCTACCTTCAACCAAGAATGGGAATGACTATGTCTTCGTGGTCATTGATTGATTCTCTAAGATGGAAGTTTTGGCACCCTACAAGAAGAGTATCACAGTCGAGGCCACCGCCAAAATTTTCTTTGAACATGTTCGAGTTCATTTTGGGCTCCCTGTTGTTGGGTATTCTACCCTACGGACTAATAAGCTAGGGCTCTAAGCTCATACGCAGATCATGACCCTCAAGACTTAACTTTTAACCTTCTACCCAAATCTAAAACCCCTTT
>JZKD02S2422857.1:284433-311812 GCA_000966675.3 Picea glauca
TGCTTGTTTTAAGTGGTTTTTTGAGGGATTGCTCAGCATGGCTTTGGCTAGGAAGAGGCATGAGTAGGCCTGATGCCAGGTAAGCAGGGATAGTGCAATTTAGGGTTATAACACTCCCATGAAGAATTATATCAGATCAATATACTAGGTTCCTGATCATTTTTTGTTCCAGCCTATGGTCGATGATGGACACCAAGATGACCAAATTGACTGCCTTCCACCCATAGACTGATGGAAAAAAAAAAGGTAGTCAATAGGATGATTGTTCTTATCCTGAGGATGTACAATTCCAAATATCTGCGCACATGGGATGAAATCCTTCCTTATGTTCAACGTAGCTACAACAAATCCCTCCATAGCTTTATTGGCCATATCCCTTTTCAGGTGTGCTAGGGGTTCCAACTATTGGCCCTCATTGACGTATTTTTTCCTACTGCAGTTGCACAGGAAGAGTCCTCCCATGATTAAACTGAGGTTGATCGAGCAGCCAAATTTGTTGAGAGAATACAACATATCCAACAATAATTTCATGATATTTTTAGAAAGAAAATGCCAACTACAAGCATTTCCACGATTAGCATCAGGTACCACACAAGTTTGAGGTGGGAGATAAGGTATGGTTGCATTTGTAGAAAGAGCACCTCACATAACCCCATCGAAAGCTACGGACACTTCTATAGAGGCATGAAACCATCACTAAGGCTATGGGTGAGAATGATTTTTAATTAAGTATTCATATGTTCCTTTGCTTGCACCTGGTATTTAATGTGGAACTACTTCGACCATATTTTCCACCTCTGTTGGACACTTCAGATGCAACTAAGCACTTGGACCCTATAGAAATCAATCATGACTGCATTGAACATGTGACATTTGATGAGATCACGAACACCAATACCAAAGGCACCCTCCAGCAAAACATCCAACTCTATCAAGTCGTCAAAGTAGGGAATTTTCTTCATCAGGGCAACTGGCTCACCAAGAATCAGATTCAACAGAAGTTTCCCCATCTAATGGAGGGACTTCATGAAATGGAAACCATTTCTTCCTAAGGGGGGAGGACTGATCTAGGTGTACATCGGTGGTCACCCACATATTCCACTGGCTCAAATTACAGTTTCCATCCTGGCAGTTTTTCTACAATTTTCGATTCCTAAACTTTCATGGTCATTTTGAGGCCCTAAACGACATTTTTTTGACTTGGTAGCGCCTTAAAAATAGTTTTCATGATGTATTAGGCCATCCAAAATGTGTACTCCTCATATATACCTTTACGATGGGGTACCGAGCACCCAAAACAAAGATCTTATGCAAAAGTTGTGCACTCGAGAAGTTGACATATCAATTACCCCCATCGGGGCCCACAAACCTTTTGGTGTTTCATCTTTAGGGGTTAGGTTTTTGGATGTTTCGGGTTTTCTCGTTTATTATTTATGTTGAAAATTCCTTTAGAGCCTCATTGTAATCAACTTCTTGCAAATGTGTGTAGCCGACACATCTCTTTGCAGAGATAAGATACCATCATTCTAGCTAGCTTGTGTGCTTTGAATTTTACAGTCTATTGTATTCCAAAAAGTAAATAATAGAATCTGATCCAGGTGGATATCAGTGGAAACCCACCTATTCTACTGGATCAAAGACCCATTTCCATTTTGGCAATTTTTTTACATTTTTTCAGGTCCCAAACTTCTGGGGCCGTTTTGAGGTCCTAAAAGACGTTTTTTGGGCTAGGCAACGCCCAACAAAACTTTATGGGAAGACTCTAGGCTGAACAGAATATGTACTCCTTGGTTACACCTTTCCAACTATGTATCGATCACCCCAAATGGAGATCATATGCAAAACTTACGCCCTCAAGAAGTTGACATATCAACTACCCCCCATCGGGGCCCACAAATCTTTTGACATTTCATCTCTCGAGGTTAAGGTTTTGGATGTTTAGGGTTTTCTCATTTATTTTTTATGTTAAAAGGCATTTGGAGCCTCATTTTACTCATGTTCTTGCAAATGAGTGTAGCCGACACATCTCTTCTCAAAGATAAGCTACCACCATTCTAGCTAGCTTGTGTGATTTTGCATTTTACATTATTTTGTATTTTAGAAAGTTATTAATAAAATATGATCTTTATTGTATTAATTTGTTCCTTTCCACATCTCTATATTTCTTTGTTATATCTCTAATATATTTCTTCCTTCATATCGTTCCCCAATATAATTTGGATCAGTGGTATTAGAGCGATCTGCTCCTTGTCGTTCTTAGTGCATGTCTCTGTCAAGGTCACGGTATAGAGAGTTGGGTCTCGATCTTGTTTCTCTTGAGGAAAACCTCTCTCGCACACCCAAGAAACCTTCCATGGTGGAATAAAATAGGGATGACGGGACAGAATATCCTTTCAAACTGTTGCTCGAGGAAGCCCTCCCTCAACAGCAGAACGAGATGGTGGATAATTTCACCTAGATCCTTCGACAGTTGCCAACAATGGAGGCACCTTCAACCAACAGTCACTTCAGAGGTGCGATGCCCTTAAAGGTACAATTTAACTTTGATATTCCTTTATTTGAAGACCAGATAGATGTCGATGCTTTGGAAAAATGGTTAAATTCGTTAGAGGTTTATTTCTTTGTCCACAATTTTTCCAACAGTGAAAAGATCACCTTTGTACTCCTTAAGGCCCTTTCCCATGTCAGAGATTGGTGGAATGCTTAGTATGAGAAACATTGATCCATATGGATGTTGGTGGCCACCCACCTATTCCACTATCTCAAAGAAAACTTTTCCATTTTGGTAGTTTTTACAGTTTTTCAAGTCTCAAACTTCTGGGGTCGTTTTGAGGCCCTAAATGGCGTTGTTTTGGAATTTTGGGTCAGGGTTTCCAAAAAAAATATTTCACCATTAAAGGAAGTTGTACTTCTCAGATATATATTTCCGACGAGGTATCGAATTCCCAAACGGAGATCGTATGCAAAAGTTACACCCTCGAGAAGTTGACATATCAACTACCCCCATCGAGGCCTCCAAACCTTTTGGCCTTTCATATTCCAGGGTTAGGGTTTTTTATTTTTTTATGTTAAAAAGTCCCTTAGAGCCTCATTGTAATCATCATCTTCTTGTGAAGGAGCATAGTCATCACATCTCTTCTCAGAGATAAGATGCCACCATTCTAGCGAGTTCATTCACTCTGTATTTTACAATTCTATACATTTCGCTCATTAATAGAAATTGTTTATTAATGTATATATGTGCCTCTTGTTATATATATTATATATATCTATTATATTATTGGCTCTCTTGCGATACATCTGTATATTTATTTGTTATATCTCCACTCTCATTTCATGCTCAAAATAATCTAGATCAAACATGTTGAGGATGAGTCTGTAACTTTTGGGCCAGGACCCACTTGGGAATATTTTGGTGATGCCCTTAAGGAAAAATATTACCCTATTAGAAGTTATGATGACCAGTACATGAAATGGATCAGGTTGTGCTAAGAGAGGGGAAAAAAAGTGTCAGATTTCACCAATACTTTCCATACCTTGTGCACCAAGTTGGGTATCAAAGACTCTGAGTGACATATGTTCCTAAAATATCATGGGGATCTGCACAGGTACATCCAAACAAAAATGGAGTTTATGGACATCTTGTCGTTGGGAGTCGCTTATCGATTTGTTGTCAAAATCAAGCATAAGTTCAAGAAATAGAACAAGTGGGAGTTCAGATCTGCAAGTCTGCAACAGCCAAAGTATGGTAAGGGTGGCCCTACCTCCCAGGTCAAAGGACGGAGCAAGGATGGACAACCCTAGGATAACCAACCCAAGTCGCCAACAAAGAAGGGTAATGGGAATTCGAAGGACACTGGAAAATGGTGTGAGTTCCACAAACTCCCTTGGCACAATACTAATGAATGTCGCTCCAAACAGAGATTTTTAGTTGAGACGAAAGCCCCAATGTCATATGTTGGCTCAGACTTTGATTTAGAACCAAAAAAGGGAAGACAGATCATTGATGCAGAACCTAGTGTCACCATTGCTACCACAAAATTCCAGCTAAAGGAACTGAAGGAGCTTAAAGAAGGGGAGTGTCTTTTCCACTCACAGATGTGGGTGAAGGGAACCCCACTCCATTCCATTATTAACAGTGGTAGTGAGAAGAACTTGATCTCAGCAGAGGTTGTCAAGAGGTTGAACCTCACAACAATGTTGCATCCTCAGTCATACACCATCGGTTGGCTCAGACAGAGACGGGACATTTGTGTCACCCGAAAATGTCGCTTGCACACTACAGCATAAAACCCTTAAAAGATGAGGTATCATGTGATTTTTCCCCCCTTGAAGTTTGTGATTTTTTTCTAGGACAACCATATATGTGGAAGCATCATGTTGTTTATGAATCGAGGCCTCATAGTGTCATTATTAATTTGGGAGATCAACTCTACAAGGTATCGGAGTCAGTCCCAAACATTGTGGTCTCTTTGATCTCCACAAATCAGTGCATAAAGGTGGTCCTTCATATCGGGATATTTTTCCTCTGTATGGTTCGATCGGAAGGTGAATAGAAGGTCACTGCAATCGCCAAAACCTATGCACGGGGTCTCTTTTCCCAACAGTAACAGGTGGATGGAATAATAGAGGAGTACAAAGACATATTTGCCTCATCCACTGGGGTGCATGTGCACTTTCAAGTAAATCACTCCATTGATATGACACCCGGTTCTCCTCTTCCTAACATCCCTATATATAGGAATTATGTTATGGAGAATGAAGAAATAAAACACCAAATCTAAGAGCTAATTCTGAAGGGCCACATCAAACCAAGCTCCTCACCTTGTGGGAGCCCAATTTTTCTAGTGCAGAAGAAGGATGGGATATGGAGACTTTGTATTGATTACAGAGCCTTGAACAAGATCACGATCAAGAATCGATACCCAATTCTCTGAATTGATGATCTTATCGATCAGCTCAAGGGAGCCAAGTTTTTTAGTAAGATTGATCTGAAGTCAGGCTACCACCAAGTGTCAATTGAACAAAATGATGTGACAATGATAGCCTTCAAGTCTAAAGAAGACCTCTTTGAGTGGTTGATCATGCCTTTTTGCTTGACTAATGCCCCTGCCACATTCATGTGGATGAGGGATGATATATTACGGTCATTCACAAAATCCTTTATGGTTGTCTACTTGGATGACATCCTCATATTGAACAAAACTTGGGAGGAACATTTGGAGCATATTCAGCAGGTATTGGGCACCCTGTAAAAATATAAGTTATATGCCAATTTGGAGAAGTGTTCCTTCGGCATGTAGAGGATCCAATATTTGGGATACATTGTGGATGAGCAGGGTGTACATGTGGATCCATCCAAGATCCAAGTCATCTGCAATTGGTTGGCCCTGAAGACAATGATTGAGCTCTGCAGCTTCTCAGGCCTTGCCAAATTCTACTGACAGTTTGTGTTGGGGTTCTCTCATGTCACCTAGGCCCTTAGCCAAGTGACCAAGGATGGCGTGAAGTCCAAGTTTGTGTGGTTTGTGCCCCAATAGAAAGAATTCAAGGATTTGAAATTATGTCTCTGCTCTGCACCAGTCCTCATTTTTCCAGACCTACAATAGCCATTTGAGATTGAGATAGATGCCTCATAGTATGATATCAGTCTAGTCCTCACTTAGCATGGGAATTTGGTAGCCTATCACAGTGAAACTCTATCTGATGTTGTTCGCAGATACCCAACCTATGACAAAGAGATGTACTATATTGTGTAGGCATGTTGACAGTGGAAGCATTACATTCAGGTGAAGGAAATGATCATCCACACTAATCAGAGACCTCTGCAAACACAAGGATAGTTGCAAAATGACCTCCATCAGAAGTGGTCCATGTACCTACAGAAATTCCACTTAAATATCAAATACAAAAAGGGTAGCACCAAACATGTCGCATATTTCCTCAATTGACCCTCGGTGGAAATGATAACCACAATTCTTAACTCCTATGGACATGAGACATCTAGATGGCCACAATTATACAATAATGACTCTGACTTTGTTACTTCCTATCAAACATTGAGCGTGGGTAAAACAATCCCTGAATTTCATCTCGAGGATGGATTGTTATGCCATTTGAGCCATCTTTGTGTTCCTTCGAGTGAGTGTGTCAAGTTTATCTGGGAAGCTCATTATAGTCGGGTAGCGGGACATTTTGGTGTAGAAAATATAATGGCAGTACTGCAAAATCATTTTTATTGGCCGAAGATTCGACAATATGTTTTCAAGTACATCAGATCATGCATTGTTTGTGCCATTTCCAAGCTCGCCATCAAGAAACAAGGGCTATACACCATGTTATCCCCATTTTTTGGATAACTAAGGAGATTACATCAAGAGGTTCTCAGGTTGCAAATATGGAGTGTCGAGCGGCCACATGACCAGCAATATCCCTTTTTCACAGCCAGGGATCCGCATTGCGAGCACAGTGATCTAGCACATGGTCATTGTCCACAATAGCTTGCCACCACAGGTCACTTAGGTCTTACTCCATGCGGTAAAATTCAGGTATGATGGTGTGTATCATTTTAATATTTGAGGCATTCTAGCTTGTGTATCACAGGTTATTTTTTATTATGAGAAATTTACTTTGGAAACTATGCCTTTTACCTTGTTTAAATGTTGGTGGTTGTCTTGGGGAACTCAAGTAGATGTTCACACTTAGGATGGGGTGTTTCTAGGAGCTTTATTTGATGAGTCATCGTGCCACTCCCGATCATACTTACCACTTTCCATCATTATTTCCCCCCGTGACATCATATCTTGGGATTTTGGGGTAGATTGACCCTAGAAGGGACCATTCCTCATTTCATCGGAAGAAGGGGTTAAAGGCCCAGAGGGGAGTTAGCTGGAAAAAGATAAAATCCTAATGAAATAACCTTCTATATGCTTCACCCAGGGTATCCTGAGAAAGAAATGAAAAGCTTCTCTGCAAGAAAATAAGGACCCCATAAAAAGAATAAATAAAGATGCTTAAAGGATCAGTTGAGGATAGGGGGTATCATCACGAGCCATCTTATCATGTCCATGGGTATCTAACGGTATGAAAATACCATTTCTGGCCATCACACCAAGGTAATGGCTCTTAGTTTCATGGTTGGGGGAAGGGGGTCTCATCACGAGCCATCCTTCTCATTTCCATGAAAGTACTTGTGGGTGACAGTGTCGATATCTGGTCACCACAACAGGGAAGAATATACAAAGAAACAAAGATAAAAGGCAATTAATGAGATTGGAAAAATGCATTATGGATGAAGGTGTTGTTAGATTATTGAGAGGGGGGGTGAATCAATAATAGATAAATTTAATCCTTTTTCACCACAAAATGCAAGTGTTATATCAATGTAGCATTAGCATCCAATAGTTGCAGAGTAAATAAACAATGAACAAATGAGCAATCACACACATACATAGTACACCGGTGTTTTATGTGGAAACCCAAAGCGGGAGAAAACCATGGAATGTTTTTTCTTATATGTCTTTAAGAATTACATTCATTGGAAGCACCAACTTCCTTTGTATTCCAGCTGCAAATGGAATGAGGCTCCAACCCCCTAATTTCTCAAGATACAACCTGAAGGAATATCCAACTCCCCAATTCTCCAGATACAACCAAAAGGAGGCTACAACCCCCTAGTTTCTCAGGCTACAACCTAAAGGAATCTCCAACTCCCCAATTCTCTGGCTACAACCAGAAGGAGGCTACAACCCCATATGTTCTCCAGCTACAACTGGAAGGTGGCTAAAACCACATGTCCTTTCCCCATCCAACCGCCCTGAAATATAAGTAGAATGATGGAACCATTGTTACACTATCACTGTGAGATATACTTGTAAATCTGTACCAATCAACCTGCACCAAACAACCTATACCAATAACCTGTGCCAACATCTACCATACATCAACATGTACCTCAACCTATACCATAAACAAATGCATCAACCATGCACCAAACCTGTACAAATAACCTGTCACAACAACCTGTCCAAAAAACCTATCACAACATCTTGTCTCATCAATATTATCAACCAAATCAAATCTATTCACCAAGAACAATCACCAAGACAAATCTCAACCATATACACAATATCACCAAGATGTGCATCAACCAAGCATATCACAACAACTCATAATCATCACCAAGATCAATATGTGCTTCTAATAATATACCAAGACAAGTATGCTACATCATTCATAAACCATGTGTCAACAATATTACTAACAAGTACCTCCAACCATGTACCAAGTATGTACCAATCATGCATCAACTACACATCAACTATGACTCATCAAGATGTACCAACATCATAAAATATACACCGCATGTATGTGCCAAATCATCAACTACTTGTCTCAACCATGTACCCAACATGTACCTCAACCAAAATCCCTCATCAATTTCATCATCCAAATCTGATCTAATCACATATATCTCAAACACTATACCACAAGTTTGTACCTCAAACCATGTGCTAGAACCTCAATGTTATACAACCTCTATCTGTGCCAATAAATTTAGCAACATACCTCAACCAAAATCCCTCAAACATGAACCAATACTAAACTTTAGTAGATCTACCTCAGATCAACTTTACAACAAGCCATAAACTCCCAAGAGGGAATCCAACATATTTAGAAGAAAAACCATTAACTTGATTCATAAATTCAACACCACACATATGAAAACCATACCTTTTTTCTTCTTATAGCATTCTGCTACCGTGATTTTTCTATCGCGGTTTTCCTGTTGCACTTTTCTTGTCACAATTTTCCTGTCACACTTTTTTCTGCCGCACTTTTCCGTCCACACTTTTCCTGCCACGATTTTCCTACTGCACTTTTTTTGCCACACTTTTCCTATCGTGATTTTCCTGCAGCACTTTTTTGTCGTAGTTTTCTTGCCACAATTTTTCTGCCGCACCTTTTTTTTCGCGGATTTCCTGCCACGATTTTTCTGCCACACTTTTCTCTATCAATAATACCTACCCAAATAACCTTTCACAAAATAGATATTAAATGATATTCAATAGGTGATTAAATGAGAGACATTTGCCTCTTATTTATACTTTCATGTAGCATCCTCAAGGGGTTACCTTTTAACCATCTTAACCCACTTTCTTTATTTTAGGGTTAACCCACTTATAACRACTTGTCCACTTAACTTAACCACTTTCCATAATTAGTAAGTTCTCCATTAACTTTATTATTTAAATAATTTATTTTGCATCCTCTTTGACTTATAGTACACTCATCACTTCACTTTATTATTTAAATAATTTCTTCTTTGCAAAAACTTTGACTACTTTGATCTTTTTGGGATTCTAGATGACTCATGAGGGTTCTCGGACTTCACATGACCATAACTCTCTAACTGTGAGGAGTTATGTGAAGTTCCACATACCACCAGAAATGGCATGACATTTATTATCCATATAGAATAGTATTACCTACAAATATATCAAAACTCATACCATTATCCATCAAACAAACTTGGATCCATTACCCAAACCTTTGTGCTACCAGAATTCACTACCAGACTTTCTTCAAGGGTTGACATCAATGACAACCAACCCAATTAATCAACAATCTCCCCCTTTGGAATTGATGGCAACACTCAGATGCAATATTGAAGTCATATCCCTCATGCTCCCCCTGTGACCATTGCTCCCCCTAGAACCATGCCTCTTTGCTCTGCATCTGATAAACATTGCTCCCCCTGGAACCATGCCTCTGTGATCTGCATCTAATAAATCTTTTCCCCTTTGTCATCAATGGAAAATGTATCTTTCCATTCAGGGTTTCCCCCCCTAACTGAACTCTTCCTAAAACTGATCTCCCAACCTGAACTTTCCTCTTTATGGTGCTTCCTCATGTACATCTAAGACATATAAGATAAGCATTCAAAAGCATTCATTTTGCAGTAGAAATTACTCCGAGTCTCTGGAGAAGATACTCAAAGGCTTCTCGTGGAATTGGTTTTGTAAATATGTCTTCCACTTGTTCTTTTGTGCCCACATATTCAACTCCGATGTTCTTCTCTGCAACATGTTCCCGTAGAAAGTGATACTTGATTGGAATGTGCTTCGTCTTGGAGTGCATCACCAGGTTCTTTAAGATATTGATGGCACTTGTATTATCACAATATATTGGAATGGTCTCATCATACACAACTTGTATATATGTTAGATTTGGTTTCATACATAGAACATGTGTACAACATGTTGTTGCTGCAATATATTCTGCTTCGACTGTAGATAAGGATATTGATGATTTTTTCTTGCTTATCCATGATACTAAACACTCACCCAAGTAGAACATTGTTCCACTGGTACTTCATTGGTCATCAATGCAACCTGCCCAATCTACATCTATATCTATGTAGGCAATAAGTAATAGATTCTTTCCTTTTGGATACCATAATCCAAACTCTTATGTTCCTTTGAGATATCTGAAAATCCTCTTCACTGCTATGACATGTGATTCCTTTGGTGCTGCTTGAAATCGTGCCACCTATCCAACTACCTACATTACATATGGTCTGGATGTTGTCACATATAGTAAGATACCAATCATTGACATGTATTGCCTCTAGTTTGTAGACTTTCAATCATCATATGTTCTCAACTTGCAACTGGTTTGCATAGGAGTGGTAACTGGTTTGCAATATTCCATTTTGAACCTCTTTAGTCTTTCTATGATATACTTAGTTTGAGAAATAAAAATTCTTCGGTTTCTTTGACGTATCTAAAGACCCAAAAAGAAGGATAATTCTCCAAGTAATGACATTTCAAATTCATTTTGCAAATTCCTGGCTTAACCTGTCATCATTGCTTCCAAAACTAATATCATCAACATAAAATTCAATTAATAAAATACTATCTTGACTTACCTTGATGTAGAGGTTGTTGTATGAACTTCCTTTTCTAAACCCTGCCTATTGCAGATATTTATTCAGTCTAGAGTACCATGCTCTAGGAGCCTTATTTAGACCATACAAGGATTTCTTCAATTTGCACACGTAATCTGTGTTCTCTGAAAATTAAAATCCTTCTGATTGTTTGATGTAGACTTTTTATTTATCTTATGCTTCTTCTTCGTAAAGTTGTTCCATTGATTCAGTGTCTTCTTCCTTTAATTCTTGTCCACATGTTTCATCAATTGTTACATTGATGCTTTCCACAACTTTGTTCAACCTTAGATTGTAACACTTGTATGCTTTCCTTGTACTTGAGTAACCAACAAGTACTCCTTTGTCCACACGAGAATCAAACTTTCTCATTCTGCCATCTTCTCTTTTTATGTAGCATTTGCTTCAAATACTCTAAAGTGATTCACATTTGTTGGTCTTCCTTTCCATAGTTCGTAGGAAGTTTGTCATTACTTTTTCTAAGCATTACTCTATTTTGAATGTGAATTGTGTATGCACTGCATGTGTCCAAAAAATATCTGTCAATTTTGAATCCATTAACATTGTTCGAGCCATTTCTTGTGTAATTATCATCCATTATGATAATGTTCCTTAGTCTCTGAACCAATCTATGAATCCATTCTCTTTTCCACTATCATATATTTTTCCAAACCTGCTAAGTGTTCTTATGAATCCATCTTTGTCCATACTGTCCAAGACTCTACTGCACACTGTCCATAATGTTGACCCATTCATCATTGTACTATCATGAAGTATTCACTACTACAACTGATTGTACTTCTGCTAACTGACTGCTCTAGATCTGTCTATTCAAACTCTGCAAGCTACTCGAAGGATGGTTCTTTGGTCTATCACAACTATCGCATAGACTCCCCCTGTCTAATATTCATATTACCTGGGAGTCTCTAAGCCGGATGGCTCAGAATAATTTCTTCTCTGATGTGTATTCATCATCATATTCATTGGTAGATTCATCATCTCTTTGAGCTCTGACTTTTTTCTTTCTGTCTGTGGATTCATCTTTCACTATAATGTCTGAAATTACAATCTCTTGAACTTGTTCCTTATTTACCTGTCACTCTTTTCTTTCAGTTGTTTTCCAAACCTTTATGTATCTGACATATTTCTTTTTCTCTGTAGAATTTTCTTCATATTGTTTTATTTCCAATATTGTGATCTCTAGGACTTGTTCTTTGTTCACTTGTTCTTCATGTTTTCTTATCCATACTTTCTTACATCTAATATCAGTGTTCTCTTTCATGGAAGTATCAATCATGCTTCTACAATCACTAACTATGTGTCCATAGTTATGACATTTGTAACATTCAATGTTACATGGTGCCACATAGGCATTTCTTGCTTGAACATTTCTTTTATAATCCCTGCAATATGCAACCTTATGTCCAAAGTTAGTACAATAAAAACAATGACAATAAAAGAAATTTGCATACATGGGAGTGAATGATCTTCTTTGTGGCGTAGTCATTGTGAATTTTTTCCTTGACTAAGCATGATCATGATTGAAGCTTCTTTGTGTATTGAACATGGATGGTATTCTTCAAGATGTATCTTCAATAGTTTTCTTAGATTTTGGTTGACCATGATTCCTTCCTTTGAGTCCTTTTGCATAACTCTTTTTTATTTTCTTCATTCTTCTTTTCTATTAACTTAGAGTGCTTCTCTTCATTCTCTATAACTGATGTGGATGTTTCTATCTCTTCAACGTTCTTGTTGAGCTTGACGATTTTACTTCTCAATGTGACAACTTCTTCTTCAAGATTCTCAACCTCTTCTTCTTTCTTCATTATCTGAGACTTTGGGACTTCTTTTGTTCTTTTTTATTCTTCAAGCTGAATTTTTAATGTGATTATTTATTCTTCAAGTCTTTTCTCTTTTTGACCAAACTTTGCCTCAAGATGGTTTAGATCGTTAGTTATTTCCTTAAGATGATCTGGCAATATATTCTCTCTCATTTATGCTTCTTCCTTATGTGCTTCTATGTTGGCTTCCAAACACTTCTTTTGATATTCAATATTTTCTTTGATCTTTCTGGCTTCTTCTAGATGAGTTCTTAAGTTCTCAATGACATGTTGAGATTATTCAAAAATGTGAACACTTTCCTTTTGTTTCATCAATTCTTTCTTGAGTGACTTGTTTTCTTCTCTTAGTTCATCTAAAGCACTAATCAATTATGCTTCATAATTTTCTTCCTTTTCAACTAGTTTTTCTATCTCATTTCCTTCATGGCATTTTATTTCAAGATGCCTGTGTTTTTTACAATTAAAGAAAAACAACATACCTCTGGTGATTATGTACTCTTCTTGATTATGTACCAACATCATCAACTATACACCTCATGTATGTGCCAACTCATCAACTACTTGTCTCAACCATGTACCCAGCATGTACCTTAACCAAAAGCCCTCATCAATTTCATCATCCAAATATGATTTGTAAATCTATAATAGACCTAACGTATATGATCACATACCTGCAAAGATTCCTTAACTTCAACAACAAGAGACTATCATTTTCATCAAACTTTTCTTTAGTCTCACATGACTAGTTTTGGATTAGTCAACAACCCTAACTTGAAATAATCATAACTTTGTACTTGTAATGAATGAATATTTGAAAATGATATACAATGTTCTTTAGTGTGTTTTATGCAATTCCTCCAGGTTTCACTACTTGGAACCTCTCAGAAAATGAGTTATATCAAACATGGCATACCTTTCTGAATTTCGGCTTATTCTAGAGAGCGACCTTGTAGAGAGTGCCTCTCACGGAATATTTGTTGAATCAATCTAAAAATGTTACACCACATACTACAAACTATATTATAACCAAAACATTTGGAATTACTGAATTTGGATCTATTATGAATAATTTATGACGTTTTTACCTGAAACACTTGTTTTAGCCTAGTTTTAGGACTAGCCACAAACCCTATTTTCCACGGAGTGTAACTCCAAAAATAAAACGATCCACAAGATGATTTTTTTACCACATATACTTGGATGTGTTTCCTCAATTTCATATCAATTTTATAGTCTTAATCATTCTAGAAAAAAAAATATTGTGAAAATGGTGAGATGACTTGTAAATAACATACCTTAGAAAGCATCATCAAAAGAATTTATCCTTCCTTGAATTTTGGCCTTATTTTCTTCACCTTCCCTCGAAAATTCGGCTTAGATATCCTTTTTTTACCTCAGACACCTATAGGTATTCAATATTCTCAAATGTGATCTTAAATGAGTGAGGCTTGCCTCTTATTTATACTCTCTGAGTAGCTTCCTTAAAAACATCTTCTATGTCACTTTGCCCACTTTCCTTATTTTAGGGTTAACCCACTTCTAATTTCTCCATTAAATTTATTATTTAAATAATTTATTTTGTATTCACTTTGAATTATAGTACACTCATCAATTCACTTTATTTTTTACCTTCTAAAATCCCTTAAACCACTTTGACTACTTTGACCTTTTGGGGTTTCTAGATGACATATGAGGGTCATCCAACTTCGTAAGGCTATAACTCTCAAATCATGAGGAGTTATGTGGCGTTACACATACCAACAAAAATGGAATGACATGTACTATCCATACAAAATAGTATTAACTACAAATATATCAAAACTCATAGGATTATCCATCAAACAAACTTGGGTCCATTACCCAAACCTGGGTTCTCCAACTTCTCATGGCCATTACTCTCTAACCGTGAAGAGTTATGTGACGTTCCACATACCATCGAAAATTGCATGACAAGCACTATCCATCTAGGATAATTTCACTGAAAAATTTACTGACCTTCATCTTATTATTCCACAAATAAGCATGGGTTCTCTAACCATACTTCTAGGATAAATCAACCCACAAAGTGTCTTCCCGTGAGGGTTTTCACCATAAGGGGACCACTTTGGAGTTCATCCATTTGTACTTATTATTAACCATGAAAAGACAATAATGAGTCATCTTTACATCAAACAAACTTGGGTCCATTACCCAAATCTTTGTGCTATCGGACTTTCTTCAAGGGTTGACATCAATGGCAACCAACCTTAATCAACAATCTCCCTCTTTGGCATTGATGGAAACACTCTGATGTAAAACTGCAATTATGTCATGCAATACTAAAATCATATCACTGATTCTCCCCCTGGAAACATGCCTCTGTCCTCTGCATCTTTGTGACCATTTATCCCCCTGGAACCATGCCTTTGTCCTCTGCATCTAATGAATCTCTCCCCCTTTGTCATCAATGGAAAAGGTATCTTTCCATCCGGGGTTGCTCCCCCTGACTGAACTATCCATTTTATGGTGCTTCCTTGTGTACATCTAAGACATATAAGATAAGCATTCAAAAGAATTTATTTTGGAGTAGAAATAACTCTTAGTCTCTGGCGAAGATACTCAAAGGCTTCCCGTGGAAGTGGTTTTGTAAAGATGTCTACCACTTGTTCTTTTGTGCCCACATACTCAACTCTGATGTTCTTTTCTGCAACTTGTTCACATAGAAAATGATACTTGATTGGAATGTTCTTTGTCTTGGAGTGCATCATCGGGTTCTTTGAGATAGTGATGGTGCTTGTATTATCATAATAGATTGGAATGGGCTCATCAAACTCAACCTGTATATCTGCCAAAGTTTGTTTCATCTAAAGAACTTGTGTACAACATGTTGCTACTGCAATATACTCTACCTCATATGTAGATAGAGATATTGATGATTGTTTATTGCTTATCCATGATACTAAACACTCACCCAAGTAGAAAGTTGCTCCATTTGTGCTTCGTCGGTCATCAATACAACCTGCCCAATCTGCATCCATGTAGGCAATAAGAGATAGATCATTTCCTTTTGGATACCATAATCCAAACTCTTTTTTTCCTTTGATATATCTAAAAATTCTCTTCATTGTTAATACATGTGATTCCTTTGGTGTTGCTTGAAATCGTGCCACCTGTCCAACTGCATGTGTTACATCTAGTCTGGATGTTGTCACATATAGTAGGTTGCCAATCATTGACCTGTATTTCCTCTGATTTGTATACTTTGAATCATCATATTTGTTTAACTTGCAAGTGGTTTGCATAAGAGTGATAATTGGTTTGCAATCTTTCATTCCGAACCTCTTTAGCATTTCTTTGATATACTTGGTTTGAGAAATAAAAAGTTCTTGGTTGATTTTACGTATCTAAAGTCCCAAAAATAAGGATAGTTCTCCGAGCAATGACATTTCAAATTCATTCTACATATCCTTTGCAAATTTATGGCTTAACCTATCATCATCACTACCAAAAATAATATCATCAACATAAACTTCAATTAATAAAATATTGCAGTGACTTACCTTGATGTAGATGTTGTTGTTTGCACTTCCTTTTTTGAACCCTCCCTGTTGTAGATACTTATCCAGTCTAGAGTATCATGCTCTAGGAGTTTGTTTTAGACCATACAAGGCCTTCTTTAATTTATACACATAATCTACGTTCTCTGACAACTGAAATCCTTGTAGTTGTTCAATGTAGACTTCTTCTTCAAGTTCCCCATTCAGAAAAGTTGATTTTATGTCCATCTGATACACTTTAATATTTTTGGAGCATGCATAAGCTAAAAGCAAATGGATTGCTTCCATTCTGGCAACTGGGGAAAATTTCTCTTCAAATTCGATTCCCTCAATCTATGCATATCCTTTACATATCAATCTAGCTTTGTTCCTTGTAACCTGTCCATCTTCATTCAATTTATTCCTGAAAACCCATTTTGTGTCGATCACATTCTTATTCTTTGGCCTTGGAACCAATTCTCAAGTGTCATTTTTCTCTATTTGATCCAATTCTTCATCCATGGCCTTATTCCAAAATTCATCCTTGTTGGTTTATTCAAAACAGTTTGTTTCAATTGTAGATAAGAGTGCTAGGTGTGTTTGATCTGGTGAACGAATTCTTCTTCTAGTCTCAACTCATGCATATTTGTTTCTGATAATCTGATCTGAAGGATGATTCTTCTGTACTCGTCTTCTAGGTGTCTTTGGAGGCACTTGTTGAACTTGCTCTTTTGTTTCTATCGGATTATCTTCATCTTCCCCTTCTACTTATTTTCCATCTTTTGCTTCTTCTTTGAAAGGTTGTTCCATTGATTCATTTTTTTCTTCCTTTGATTTTGGTTTGCCTGTTTCATCAATTGTTACGTTGATGCTTTCCACAACTTTGTTCACTCTCATATTGTAACACTTGTATGTTTTCCTTGCACTTGAGTAACCAACAAGTACTCCTTTGTCCACACGAGAGTCAAAATTTCCCATTCTACCATCTTCTCTTTTGATGTAGCATTTGCTTCCAAAAACTCTGAAGTTCTTAAGATTTGTTGGTATTCCTTTCCATAGCTCGTAGGGAGTTTTGTCAGTGTTGTTTCTAAGAATTCCTTTGTTTTGAATGTGAATTGTTGTATGCATTGCCTGTGTCCAAAATATATCTGTCAATTTGGAATCCATTAGCATTTTTTGAGCCATTTCATGTACTGTCATGTTCTTTATTTCAACAACTCCATTATGTTGAGGTGTCCTAACAACGAAAAATTGCCTTTTTATTCCATGACTACTGCAGTAGTCCATAAATTCCTTTGAAGTGAACTCTCCTCCATTATCAAATCTCAAGCATTTGATTTTTGAATCCATTTCATTTTCAACCATTTCCTTGTAGATCTTAAAGTTTTCAAAAGCTTCTAACTTACTCTTGAGAAAGAAAATTGCAGTCATTCTTGTATAATAATCAACTAATAACATAAAGTATTTGTCCCCTTTTAAACCCTTTGTTGTAGTTGGTCCAACTAGATCAGTGTGCACAATTTCCAGTGGTCTTGTCGTTGAATATTCTTTTGATCTGAACCTGGTCTTTGTTTGATTTCCTTGTTGACAATGCTTGCATAAAGTGTTGGTTGGTTTTGTGATCTGGGGTATTTCTATGATTGCTTCTCTTTTGTTGACTTTGAAAAGGTTATCAAAATGTATGTGACCCATTATTTTGTGCCATAGCCAACTTTCATCTTCCTTTCCAAGACAACACTTTTCATTTCCAATTTCACTTAACACGTATATGTTGTTTGAAGTTCTTGCAGTTGTAGCAATCAATTTTCCTGAACCTTCTTTACTTATCTCGCACTTTTGTGAATCAAAATTAATTTTATGACCTTGGTCACACATTTGACTCACACTTAGAAGATTATGTTTCATATCTTCTACTAGTAGAACATTTTTTTCCTTTGTATTCTTGTTCCCAATTCCAACTTTGCCTTTTCCAATGATTTTAACTGAATCATCATTTCTGAAGGAGACTGATCCATCTCTTTCCTTTCTTAGTGTAAGAAACTTGTCTCTATCACTTGTCATGTGTTTTGAATAGACACTGTCAACATACCAACCACGTTTCTTCTTCTTAGCTTATACGGCGAATGTGCATTCTTCATTGTTATACTGATTATGCTTTCTTATCCATGTCTTTTTTTGAGGTTCTTGTTTGTGACTGTTGTTATTTTGTTGTGGTTCTCTAGGAGGGACTATCATTCTGTAATCTTTGGCTATGTATCCAAAGTTGTTACATTTATAACATTCCACTTCAGTGCTCAAAGATTCAAACATGTTGTAACTTCTTCTTTTTGTTTCACTAAGCCTTCTTGGATAACCCTTTTGTGTATGAATTTCAAAGTTGTTTATGTTCCTGTTGTTAGATCTACAATTCACAACTTTATGTCCAAAATTATTACATGCATAACATAAACCAAAAAATGTAGTTTGATACCTAGGAGTTGAAGATATTTTGAAACGAGGTGCTCTTATAAATCCTTCTTCTTCTTGAGGCCTATCTGTCTATTGTTTATTATGAAATCTAAATCTTCTCAGTGGAGGAGTGTCTCTGTAATATTTCTTGTATATGTTCCTATCCCCTTTGATTGTTTATGCATAAATTTTTGGATATGTTTCTTGCTCTGTTGTTCTGGAGCTTAATCCTTTTTTTGTCTAATTGTATCCAAGTCCGGACTTGTCAAGATGAGATTTTTTACTGATGATAATGTCATCCAAAACTTTTGATCTATTCTGCATATTTTTATTTTGAATATCCTTTCTTAATGTGACAATCTATGTTTCCAAATTTCCAATGATATTGTCCTTTTCTTCTAGATGTTCTTTGTGTGTGTCACATACCCACTACCTCAATTGGATTTTTTCTGGTCTTCTGTCGAATCAGAACCCCCGAATTACCTATGGAGGCCTAGCGCAAGCTAGCTCTTTCTCTCTTTCTTTGTTCCCATGTGATCGCGGTCATGATCACGATTCAATTTGAACGCAGTGCCTATTTGTATTTCGTGCCTCGGCACTACAGTAATGTCTAATCGTTCAACTCTATAACCGTCGAACCCCGCAGGGCTAGCGGTCGGCCAATGGGGACGAATCCCTACAGGTTTAGCAAATGGCCAATAGGAACAAATCTCAACAGGGCTAGAGAACAGCCAATGAGGAACGGCCCCGTTGCACAGTTAAGTGGCATCCTCAGCTGTAGATCTAGGCGGGTGGACTCTGGCCATCCAGATCTACTCGTCACTTATCTAATTTCGCATTCACACCCCAGCTTAAAGCTGGCATCTCTTCCTCACATCAGACGGTCGTTACAAACCCTGAATGCCCCGAAGGAATCTCATCCATTCATGGGGACTTAGCCACATGATATCGTCTCGTCCTTATGGGTCGGGATTTGTCAAGGCAAGAGTCTGAGTTTTTGTCAATGGAACTCCCGAATCCCCGATCCATGATTTCCTGAAATGGGTAATCTCTCAACGCGTGGCCTCCGTCAATCGGACGGCTCAGATCTATCCCGGGGTTCTCACCATGGAGAATCCCGAGCTCTTGTCAATAGGAATATCGATTATACGATTCCTGATTTCCCAAAATGGGAGATCTCACGACGCGTGGCCTCCGTCAATCGGACGGCCCAGATCCATCCCAGAATTTCCACAATGGAGAGTCCTTATCTCTTGTCAGTAGGACTCCCGATTTCCTGACTCCTGGTTTCCCGAAATGGGTGATCTCTTGACACGTGGCCTCTGTTAATCGGATGGCTTAGATCTATTCCAGGGTTTTTCACCCCTATATACTGGAGTCTTAACCCTCGGGTAATTCCTGACAGATCCAACAGCTGTCGAGTTTTTCAGCCGAGATCTGATGGATCCTATTGGTTCCTACCCGTGCACTCTTCCATGACTCCGTGGACATGGAAAAGATCCACGGTCCAAATACTCTCATGGACCTTGGAGATCTATGATCCCAAATTCCTCGCTACTCACGAAGACACAGAAAACAAAGGGGTAAGTCATTTTAACACCTTACCTTCTCCTACCAATCTAACGGTCATGAGTGACCACCAACTTCCCGATGGAATCTCATCCATCGATCAATACCTGTCAAGGTTAAGGTACTCGACACTCCATCTTCTCCTTCCGATCTGATTGTCATGAGCGACCATAGATCTCCCGACGGAATCCCGTCCGTCGATTTGATAATTATCAGGGATTTCTTAAGGCCTTGCGCCTTCATGTCCTCCTTCCAGGTTCTTGATGGCTTTTCCAAGAAGGGTATCTCTATGGGGAGGTTCACCCAGGGAACTATCTGAGGCAGATAAGGGTATCTATCTCCTGAGGACCAAACATGAAGTATAAATTAGATCAGTATGTGTATAAGCAATAATTTAAGAGAACATAAGCCATACGTAGTCTTTACATCTAAACATACAACTATCAGTACTGATCAAGATACCATACAGACATCCTTATAATGAAATCATTCACAGTTTCAATGCTTATGACCATAAATGTCAGCATACATATATTTCAAGATGCCAAAGGCAAAGAACTTATCATAAAGTAACACCAGGGGTTATGCAACTGCTGAGAGGGGTGCTCGTTTCCACCCAACCATAGGCTTAGTGACTCCCAACGGATTTACCACTAGCCACCCCCGAGCCGAGACCACGATGTTGTGAGATTGCGTCTCTGTTCGCCAGTGACCAGGAGTGAAGGTTGCAATCCTTCCTCTCTGCTATCACTCACTCTGCATATCTGCATATTGCCAGAGTTCTCCCCTCGCGTCTGCCCCCCCCCCAATCGCTTATTCCCCATGCCTTATCCTCTTGCGAGGTTGCGTGTGGTGCGATTACCCTCACGTTGGTCAGTCATGATGGCTCTACGGATAGTCGGTTCACCTCCCCATCCCTCATTAAGCCATCTACCTACCAGCCTGCGAGACATTTAATTCGGGGCCAGCGAGCCGCTTTTGGTTCTCCGGGCCAGTGGAGTCCAAATACGGTATTAATTCTCGATGGAAGTTAATGCCAAATTTCTAGGTGCCTTCCACCGCCATCGTGGTCTCTTTTTCTGCACATCCCCTCTCAGCAGTTCTGCAATATAAATTCATAATGTTATTACATTCAATGTCCTTCTTCATAAGGTCCATTCACATTTTCATCATGCTTTAGCATGGTAATTCCTATAATAGGATTAATTACAAATTTGGGGGAAACAGGGTGTTACAATTCCCTCCCCCTTAAAGGAACACTGTCCTCGGTGTTCTTTCTCAAAACACTTGTCATGCCTTTCTTATTCGGCCACTTTAGAACTCTTGACCTTCGTCATCTTCCTTCAATAATTCATGGACAACAAGCACATTAATTCACAATTTTGTGCAAAAACCTCTTACTGATGTTCAATTTTCAAAAGAAAAAGAAAATTTTATGTTCTTAGCACAATACTTATCTGTGCAGTTCATGGATCTGTGTCCACATGGTAATTTTGTTATCCATGCTCATCATCCTCCTTGACGTACCCATTGGATGCATAATTCCAATTCAATAGCTCACAAAATCCATCATAATTTCATCTTTCTTTCCAAGGTTTTCCCCTGCATGGGAAACTACCCACTGTGTGCATTATCCCAATAGTTTTCAAAAATTATTAAGGTTTCCTCTTCCTTGCGGTTACTCACCCTCCAAGCCCAGGCTCAGGCATCCCCTTCACTTTTATACAGTCCCTCGGGCGATCCATCTTGCCCTGCCAAGGTTTTCTCACACAGGAATAATTTTAGAGACTCCATCGAGTCTTACAGTCGAGGCACCCCTCGTACTTGCTCTGTCGAGGCGTCCCTCCGGCTGGTGTTACCTCAACACAAATTTATTTCAGGCGATCATGACTCATCATAGGTTTTTCATGGCTCAGTAGTAGTCATGTTCATCACCTTCAGTTTTTACAGCCTTCAATTGTTCCTTTCTGAACATGTCTTTTCTTCTCACTTGTATCATAGGTATACAAAACTCATGAGACATCATTATCAATTCTAACTTTCAAAATTTTATTTGCAAACCTCTCACCCATAGATTTGTCCATTCTCACGATTTGTTTTCATATTTGTTCCGCATAGGAACAAAATTCATAATTATGGGACTTTTCTTCCCATAATGGTTTGGCTCAGCAGGCAATTGGACTTCATTATGGGCTTACAATGCTACCATATCAAAGACCCCTTTTGCTTCCTGCACTTTCAACTTCAATCAGCCAAACAATTTGTTATCTTTTCCATGCATATATATTTTATTGCATCTTTACTACATCGTCATAACAATCTCAGAATTGTGAATACTTAATGATTAAATTACTTCCTCAAAAGGAAATACCATTCCCTGCAGTTTGGCCCAACAGGCAATCGGTCTTTCCTATGGCTTACCCTACTGCCATATCCATGACCCTTTGCTTCCTGCAATTCATTCCTCAAATCAGCCAAACAAAATGGTTAAATTATATATATATTCAAACGTAATTCAACATTTCAAAGGGTTTTAACAAATGTGCCACTATCCATGGCCACATTCATACCCAATGCATTCTTGCATTGATTTCAAGTTCATCACACTTTAGGACAGGTTCTGGGTCATGGGGTGTTGGGATTTAACCTATCGTTTCCTCATATGGTTTTAGTCGTTTTTCATTCATTCTTAAAACAGGATCCATGCTCCCTGCTATAAGCCAATCACGACCCCAAATTAGTATATATTAAATTTAAAAGTTTCGCATGAATGCTCCCACACATTATGCCTTCATTAATATTCAGGGTGCCAACACTCATGGCCACCCACATTTGATTTTCTATAACACCTATACCTTGTGAGTAAAAATGTTGGAATGTCCTCCTTTCTCAATGAGAAATCCATTGTTTGTCTTTTATGCAAATATGCATCTCCTGGAAGAAATTCCAAGCAACGTGCTATCTATGAGCACTTTTGTTTCCAATCATTCCTTGACTAGTCCATGTGTTCATGACATATCAGTTCATGAATTCTTCCGATGGTTACAATCGGTCTTTTAGTACCAGAGGTTCGTGCCTCCATTATTCAAGTCATCCTCCCCGAATTATACCCTACTCGGGTATCCAAGGCATACAACTGCCCTTTCAATTTTTCAGGTATAACATGCAAATAATAAAATAATTTTGGAAGGGGTTCTTACCAAATTCCTTCATACCCTGTACCACACAGGAAAGAATACCTTTATACATGTTCTTGGCTTCTTGCACCCTTTCTCTATCCTCTAACTTATCAGTAGTACTTTAGCGAGATTTCCACAGTCTCGTCAACAACCTTTCAACCGCAGCCTTTCCATGGTCACCGTCTGCTTGAGGTCGTTCATTATTGGCACTTGTCTTCCTCAACAGTTCCAATATTATTCCTTTCTACACATGACATACACCATAGGCATATTAATCGTCATGAAATAAAAAAATGCAGTTATCATAGCATTTGATTAGTAAAAACGTTTTCAGGCACGTCTAGCATATCTGCATGCACTTCATCACATTATCTTTATTGTTTTTCATGAATGTAACATAAGAGTTCTCAACTGTTTTCAAAATATTACAACCATCATTACTATGGTGTCAAATCATTTTCGTTCATCAATGTACTGGCTTTCTCATCCCATAGAAGTGTGATGCACACAGTCAAGGAAAGAATTGAGTGTTCTCCCCTTCTTCCAATTCTTTCTACATCGCCTGGGGATTTTCAGTCAAGTCAAGCTACCTCTAAGGTCTCATTGTCTTTCCTTAATCACAGCTTCAACCAAGCCGTATCAGATAAACATCCCCATTTATCCATTCACTCATACCCAAGGGTTTACTGGCCTCTTACCAACCATACTGGTTTCCACAACTGCTCTTTTCTGAGCAGCCCTGGGTTAGGCTCATCTTAACTCTTAGGATACTGCAACATGATTTAATAGCAACTATCTGCTCATAATGAATCAGGAACATGTGCATTCTACACACTTCCATTAGGTTATCAGAATGGTCAATATTCAGTTATTAGTCTTCTATTACTTACATGATTCTTCCAAAAATGTAATTCAGGATTCTTATACATGGGTAGGTCTTGCAGCCCATTGTCCAACCCTTCAACATTTATCAGGGTTGTGACTTTGTTCCTCTGATAGAGACCTTATACAGTTCCTCCACCAGGAACTCCTTCAGCATGCAAATTCCTCGTTGCAGTTCCATCACCACTGTGATGGTCTCAACCTTGAGTTTGCCTTTTTGTGGTCTACCAAATATTCCCCTTAAGGAATATAAAAATGCATCTTTGTTAATTTACATGTATGATGTTCTTAACCACTTCCACAATCCTAAGCCTACATGTAGCTATCGTAGGTATACTTCATAGCCTACATACATTTATATTTTTAAAATCAGTCATCTCAGGATTGGTCACCATCATTCTCATGTGATCTGCAAACGCATAAACATTTGTCTCTTATCATGACAACCGGGTATCCTTGCTCATTTACTCTTTCCTTTAATTGTACTGGATTTTCCTAGGGATATGGAGCACATTCCCTTTAAGCTATCCTTCAAGATAGATTCTTCACGACTCTTCAAAACGGAGTCAACCATGCATCCATGGTATTCATTCAATTTTGGCAAGTGTAAGTCTTACCTCACATTTCACTCATCAGGGCCATCATGTTGGGCCTTTAGTATATTTATACTCTTACATCATACATGTGCATTACTTGCACGTTCTATATATCATTCATACCTCACTGGTATGAGTATCAGGCTTCTTAATAGGAGGCTCCTCGGTGCATTAAACTCATGCACTATTCATCATACTGACTTACACCCTCTCCTCATGCAACCACCGGCGGTGACCATGATCCAAATTTAAAGGGCGCTTCGCATTTCGCGATTTCGGAATTCCCGTTGCAAGGAATTTTGTTTTCCCTGATTCCCGAAATCTGAAAACCCGAAAGACCAAGGCTAAGTTTTTCTTGGCTCTTTCATCTACGTGACCCTTCGCTCGGAATCTGAGGTCAAATCTCATACACGTGTCAGGATCCCGTATTTTGACGAATTCGTGGACAATGCTCCACCGTTTCCCAAACTTCTATTCTATGCGGGCCGACAAGTCTGGATCCCACGGTCCAGATCTCTCCGACAGTCATCGGTCCTGATTAACTCGATCATTTACCTGGCGCAACTTTGGGAAGTCTACGCTTCCATTTTCCCCATAGACGAAACCTCGAAGCTCTAGATCAACGACTATCGTTGATTCCGATCTAATGGATATTATTCCTCCTGAGCTTATGAGTGACGAGAGGTTATCAGCCTTTTCTTCCCCACTGATTAATTAGGTCTAATGGTCACCAACGTCTCTCCAACCGACGGTTGTGATTATGTCGCGATTTTGCATTTCACGACTTCGGGACTTCTATTATGGAGAACCTTGAATCCTTCAATCTCCAGAATTGTGAAATTTTCTCTGGACGGTCAATGGTCCAATTCGCTCCTTGATCAATGGCTATGATCTTTTCATGAATTTCTCATTGCTTCTCCCAAGCCTTTTGGTCTTGTGAAATTTTGGTATCTCCTCGCAACTAACCAGTGTGCTATTTCCCGAGATCAAACAACCTGAATTGTTTCGGTTCTTTCTGAATGGATCTTGACTTTAGATCCCATCCAATCTTCAAAATTCTTTTCTGAAGGATTTCTCCTGCTACATCTTCTGATATTTTTAAGTTACTTACAGAACTAATCTCATAGTCCCAACTCATACGGGTGTTATCCTCTCTTTATGAAAATGACCAACAAGGGTCACTCTTGGGAATTAGCAACAGTCCCAAAGAACTTCTTAAACAGGTTATCCTCACTGTCGATTCTAACCATTATAGGTTAGGTAAATCTGACCCTACATATTTTCATTAGTCCTCTCAATCATGAGGAATTATATGCTTAGGGTTTAGTCTCTTAATAATATAATGGTCATAGCTTTCTAAGGATCCTACCAGCCCTTACCAGATTTCCCAAATCATGAAGGGGTTCTTCCTTTGGGTATTAATCCTTACCTAACTAGCCATCTTAATCGCAAGAGACTCTACCTGCTTTAGTAGGTAACCATCGTTACGCTAAATCAGAACAACTTAGTTCATGTCCCTTGTCCGGCTTGTGCAGCTTTATAGCATAATTTATTCCACTGTTGTTATTTGCACTTAGATCTTATCCATAATAATGATCAGTGCACCCCTACTCCTATGAGAGTAGTTACCATTTTAACAGAGGGGTTATAGAAATTTCCAAATTATAGTTTCATTCTGCAGTCCTTCTCCTTAAATAGAAACGCAGATAACAATATCTTCTAACGTGGCTCGTGCCTGAGCCCAAGCAGGCCAAGTGTTGTAACCATGCTCTGATACCACTTTGTCACATACCCACTACCTCAATCGAATTTTTTCCGGTCTTCTGTCAAATCAGAACCCCCGAATTACCTATGGAGGACTAGCTCAAGCTAGCTCTTTCTCTCTTTCTCCATTCCCATGTGATCGCGGTCATGATCACGGTTCAATTTGAATGCAGTGTCTATTTGTATTTTGCGCCTCGGCGCTACAGTAATGTCTAATCATTCGAATCTGTAACCGCCGAACCCCGACAGGGCTAGCAGTCGGCCAATGGGGACGAATCCCTACAAGGTTAGCAAATGGCCAATAGGAACAAATCTCAACAGGGCAAGAGAACATCCAATGAGGAACGGCCCCGTTGCACGGTTAAGTGGCATCCTCAGCCGTAGATCTGGGCGGGTGGACTCTGGCCATCCAGATCTACTCGTCACTTATCTAATTGCGCATTCACGCCCCAGCTTAAATCCAGCATCTCTTCCTCACATCGGATGGTCGTTACAGACCCTGAATTCCCCGAAGGAATCTCGTCCATTCATCAGGACTTAGCCACATGCTATCATCTCATCATTATGGGTCGGGATTTGTCAAGGCAAGAGCCTGAGTTTTTGTCAACGGAACTCCCGAATCCCCGATTTCTCGAAA
>JZKD02S2422857.1:322224-350657 GCA_000966675.3 Picea glauca
AATAGTTAAAGATAAACCCACCTCCAGAGAAGCATCATTTAAGGCATACAAGAATGAGGATTCTGAGCCTGATGAAATTGAAGCAAAATTTGTGAAGAGACTGAAGAAGGGATCACGCAAATACAAAGGTAAACTACATTTCAAATGTTTCAACTGTGGTAGGATAGGTCATTTTTCAAATAAATTTCCTCACAAAAGAAAGGATCAGACATGTGATGATGAGGAGAAGCACAAACACGGAAATTTCTTTAAAGAGAATAATTTTAAGAAGAAAAGTCTTTGTGTAAACAATGATGATGATCCTTCAGATGATGAAGACAACGACTCCTCTATTGAAGATAAACTAAATGACTTCATACTTATGGCCAAAGAGTATTATGATAATAAAAGCATAGGAAGTGAGGCTAATGAAGAAGAAGTTGTGGTTGATATGAAAGGAGAACTTATCAGTGCACTGGAAGAGATTGACAGAATCAGAATTAAGAACAGAAAGAAAAAACAACTACTGATACAGTTCGAGAAAGACAGTAAAGAACCTATTAAAGACCTTGTCCTACTAAAAGTGGAATTAGAAGAGGCAAATAAAATCGAAGACATTCTGAAATGACAGTTATCATAAAAGAAGGCAAGATGTGAAGCCTTAGAACAAGAAGTAGTGAAAACTAGGAAAGAGATGAAGAAGTTTCAAGCCCTGTATAATCAGAACCTGTCAAGTATCAAAGCCTCAGAAGGATTAGCCACCATTCTAAATCAGTAAAGGAATCCAAAGTTGAAAACCAGTTTGGGTTATGAAGAGAGATCAAGTAGTGGTAAGCCAAGAAACGAAGAACCCATCAAGTTTGTCAAATCTACAACCAACGACAACAACAAACCTGCAAAAACAAAGGAAGAAAATCAGTCGCCCAGGACGAGTAAGGAAAAAGGTGTCAGGACTGAATCTATAGAACATAGAAATAATGCACTCCCTGCTCAAAGACATCATCAGCATGGAAGAAATCCATGTGCTCAAAGAAGACAACCATTTTCCAGGTACAAAGAATTTTTCTATGGATATTGTTTCTACTGTTCTAACTTTGGTCACAAAGTTGCAAATTGTTCCTTAAGACTTAGAAATGAGCAATTAAGATTTCAAAGGAAGAAATATATGCCACAAAAAAGAATGATACAGCCAAGTAACAAACCATCACAGATTGCAAATTGACAAATTAAGTCCAGAGACATGCAACTAAGGAGGTCAAGAAATAATAAACAGACAATGAGTAGACAATGCTGCAAAAATAACTTTGACCTTTTGAACAATGAGATTGAATGCTACATCTGTCATAACTATGGACATAAAGCTGCATATTGTCGCTTAAGGAATTACAAGACAGATTTGATCCCCACTGCTGAAAATGTCAAGGTTTGGAAGAAGAAAGCAGATGACAAGTTTGGACTAGTGTTATCAACCCAAAGACAAAAGAATCCCTGGTATATTGACAGTGGATGTTCCAAACATATGACCGGAGACAAAAGTAAGTTTCTAACTCTAAGTGAAAGCAAATCAGGGAATGTAACTTTTGGAAATGATGCACCAGGAAAAATAAAAGGTAAAGGAATGGTAAGTTTGAGTAATGGAAAAGGGAAAGCTCAAGATGTGTTGCTTGTAGAAGGTCTGAAACATAATATTCTTAGTGTCATTCAAGTTTGTGACCAAGGATGTGAAGTTGTTTTTACCTCTAAAGACTGTAGAATAAAATCTGTGAATTTAGGACAGCTAGTTGCAAAAGGGATAAGAACAGAAAACAATGTTTATGTGTTAAAAGAAAAAAGAAAAAAAAATGCCACTTAAGCAAGTATGATGAAAGCTGGTTATGGCATAGGAGACTTGGAAATCTAAACTTTGACCACTTAATCAAACTCAAAAATCTCGAGGCAGTAAAATATCTTCCGATAATATCAAAGCCCCAAGATTCTATGTGTAAACCCTGCCAAGTAGGAAAGCTAACCAGGGCACAATTTAAGTCCAAGATCTTTCCTTCAACGGAGAAACCACTCCAACTAGTTTATATGGATTTATGTGGACCATCAAGACAGGAAGGCACAAGGAAAGAAAACTACTTCATGTTGATTACTGATGATTACTCCAGACTTACTTGGGTTGCCTTTCTCAAGGAAAAAGTTGAAGCATTTGAGAAGTTTAAAATATTTAAGGCTTTAACTGAGACTCAAACAAGCAAGAGGTTAAAGGCAGTAAGATCATACCGAGGAGGATATTTTATGTCGAGTGATTTCAAGGAATTCTGTGATAAGCATGGGATCAAGAGAGAATACACAATCCCAAGAACTCCACAACAAAATGGAGTTGTTGAGAAGCAAAACAGAACAGTGCAGCAAATGGCCAGGTCAATGATGAATGAGAAGAACATTGGTCAAACCTACTAGGTAGAAGCAATACACACAACAGTCCATGTTCTTAACAAATCCCACCTCAGACCACAAAGTGACAAGACACCTTATGAACTGTGGTATGGGAGACCTGCTTCAATCAAACACTTCAAAGTCTTTGGGAGTGAATGTTACATAAAGAATAATGATGAGAACCTTGGCAAATATGATGGCAGGTCTGATGAAGGTATATTCTTAGGGTATGCTACAAACAGTAAAGGATACAGATGCTATAATAAGAGGTTGCATAAAATTCTTGACTGTATTGACATAAAAGTTGATGAAGGAATCCCAGCAAGAGAGGTGTACAGTAATGAGTCTTCTACAGAGGACACAGCTCAAGCTGAAGATGAACAGGTCCAAGAATCAAAAAATGAAGACTCTGAATCAGATGAAGACACAGATACTCAGACAGACTCAAATCAGCAGACAACTTCAAATTCCTCCTCCAGAATCACTCAAAAGAATCATCTTGCTAGTCAGATAATTGGTGAAAAAGACAAAGGTGTACAAACCAAGAGAAAGATTATCAAAAACATCGAACAATCACATATAGCTTTCATATCCATGCTGGAACCCAAGAATTTTAATGAATCTAGCAAAGATCACCATTGGGTTAAAGCAATGAATGATGAACTTGATCAGATTGAGAAAAACAATACGTGGGAGATGGTTCATAGACCTGAAGATAAAAATATCATTGGCTCCAAATGGATCTTTAAGAATAAGTTGAATAAGCAGGGACAAGTTGTCAGGAACAAAGCAAGATTGGTTTGTAAAGGGTATGCTCAAATAGAAGGACTGGATTTTGATGAAACACTTGCACCCATAGCAAGATTAGAAGCTATCAGAATATTTCTTGCCTATGCTTGTCATAAAAGGTTTAAAGTCTATCAAATGGATGTCAAGTCAGCTTTTCTAAATGGAGATTTAAGTGAAGAAGTCTATATGGAACAACCAGAGGTTTTCAAACTATCTAATAACCCTGACTTAGTATGCAAGCTGAAGAAAGCTTTATATGGGTTAAAACAAGCCCCTTGTGCCTGGTATCACAAATTGGATACGTATCTCAAAGACAAAGGGTTCAAGAGAGGAACAGTTGACAACAATCTATATATCAAAACAGAGGATAATGATTTTCTCATCGTGTTGGTCTATGTAGATGACATCATCTTCGAATGTAATAAGGATTCATTGGTACAATGGTTTTCTTATGCCATGGAGTCTGAGTTTGAAATGTCTATGATAGGTGAACTGTCATTTTTTCTAGGTCTGCAAATTACTCAGAGGTCTGAAGGGATGTTCATTTCTCAAGAAAAATATCTAAGAGAAATGTTGAAAAGGTTTCAAATGGAAGATTCTAAACCTGTGGGCACACCTATGGTTACTGGATGCAAATTAAGAAAAGATGATGACTCACCTGATGTTGATCAAAGTTCATATAGGTCAATGATAGGAAGTATTCTGTACATCACAACATCTCATCCAGACATAATGCATGTTGTTGGAATGGTAGGAAGATATCAGTCTACACCTAAACAGAGTGATTTTCTAGCTGTCAAAAGGATATTCAGATATTTGAAAGAAACAATGAACTATGGCTTATGGTATCCTAAGAATCAGAATTTTCAATTATCAGTCTACTCCGATGTTGATTGGGATAACTACATGGATGAAAGGAAAAGCACGAGTGGAGGTGCGTTCTTCTTAGGAGATTCTCTAGTAGCATGGTTGATAAAAAGCAAGGTTCCATTTCTTTATCAACCACAGAGGCAGAGTACAGTGTTGTTGCTACCTGTTTCACTCAGGTATTACGGATGATTCAAACACTTGCAGACTTGGAGGTAAAATACGATGCACCAATCCCAATTCATTGTGACAACACTAGTGCCATCAGTGTGTCCAAGAATCCTGTATTCCAGTCCAAGACCAAGCATATTCCCATAAAATACCATTTTCTGAGAGATCAAGTCACCAATCAAATTGTTCAGGTCCATTACATTCCAACCATAGAACAAATTGCATACATATTTACTAAACCCCTAGCCAAGAAACCATTTGAATATCTCTGACAGAAGTTGGGTGTCATCCTGTCTCACATCTAAGAGAGTCCATCCTGTTAGGTGGAGTTTCTATTGATTGAATATCTGATACCTCCAAAAAATACTGCAACAGCTCAGGGGGAGCATGTTTTCTTTGACATTGATGTCAAAGGGGGAGAAAAGAACAGGTCCAGGTGCCTTTGTTGCCATCAATGCCAAAGGGGTATATTGCTGGCATGTTTTATAGGCAGTGTATGCTTGTCATTGATGGAAAGTAAAACAACGCCGATGGATTAAGTACAGGAAGAATGTGCCAGGCGGGCACCAGAAGTATTTTGGGAAGACACAGCAGAGCAAGATCGATAAGATCAGAAGAGATAGTGCAGAGGATTGTTGGCATGTTTAACAGGCAGAGTGTGCTTGTCATTGATGGCAAGATCAGAGTATGCATCAATGGAAAAACAGGAACAAAGTAAGCTCAAGAGGAATTAACGCAGAGTGCAAGAGTGTGCTTGTTCATTTGATGGAAAATAGGCAGGCAAGGAAGACCAGCAGCGCAACGATGATCAAATGGAAAGATCGAAGTGTTGGTCTGACTCCATCTCGGAGTTTCGGATATTGGGATTTCGGATACCGGGAGTTGGAGATGTCAAGAACTCCCACTACAAGAGTCCCAAAGTCACAAAATGTGAAATCGCGATATAACCTAAACCGTTGGATCGAGGAAAAATCTGGACCATCGATCTAAGAAGGATACATGGTGAAATATCATCCTTTCGCTGACTGGAAAGTCAAAGGAACGAGGTTCCCTAACCTCTCGAACTCACGATATGTGAAATCACGAAATAACTTAACTGTCAGATCGAGGTTTGATCTGGACCATTGATCCGACTCCATTTCGGAGCTTCAGATACCGGGAGTTGGAAGAGTCAAGTGTCGAGACTCTTCATCACAAGAGTCCCGAAGCGGCAAAATGCGAAACGTCGAAATCCCGAAACAAGCACATCAACAAAGACTCCATTTCAGAGTTTCGCAGACCAGGACTTGGAGATGTTGAGAACATTCACAACAAGAATGCCAAAATCGTGATATGCAAAATCGCGAAATGATCTAGGCCGTCAGATCGAGGAGGTGAATATGGCAGACCACGTCAAAAAGGACAGGTGGAAGACTATGTTAGTATTGACACATGGAATGATTAGACAACGACAAGTGTCAAGTTGATTTGTCATTTCAGGCCACTGGAAATCACAATTCTGAGTGACACGTGGCAGCCACTCGGGTCACAACATGTCATCGAGTGACGCAAGAGTGACCTCACTCCGGGAGTTTTTGCTTTGATATTTTTAGCTTCATCACTCCCCCAAAGTCCCGAAGGTTGAAGTCTCGGGGCAAAGGATAGTCGTTCGATCACCATTGATCATGGACCATTGATCTGGAGATAGAAATTCTTGTTTGATTGGAGAGTGGTCATATCTCGATGGTCACATCATCGAAGAGTTGTAGAGAAGAGCTCGAAGCAACAAGCTTCATTTCAGAGTTTCGAGGACCGTGACATGGAGCATAAATAAATATTCACCACCAAAATGTCAAAGTGTGAAATGGTGAAATAAACGCAAGACCCTATGGATTCAATCCAATGGTGTAGGTGATTTTGAATATGATCGAAGGGATATTGTTGCACTTCAGAGTGTAACTTCTAGAAACGACTAATGGTTTCTACCAGAGGAATCAAAGAGGCCTCAGTGTGATCGCCAAATAAGATGAAGAGGCTCGAGGCATCTTCCAGTGGAATGAAGACTATTCTTAGAGGTGATTGACAGATGGAAGAGCGTTGAAGCCTGTAACTGCAACAGAGAGAATGAGCTCGACTATGATGAAGAAGACGAAGAGTCTCAACTGCCAGACAGGCTAAGGAATCTCAACATAACACCCAGTGATGCTGGATGCATGGGTTGAACCACCAGAGAAGCTAAAGAGTTGCAATGATGATCATGCATAGCACTTGACATGAGGAGGACATGCAAAATGGAGAGAGGAGTGGATGTTTGAGGAGGAAAGTGGTGGTATGGTGAAGTGGCAGTGAACACCCCGATGTGGAGTACATTGGCGTGGTGAGAGCATGCAGGAGGAGGCATATTGCATGCACAAGGAGCACAGAGACTATAAGAATGTGGAACAAAGAAGAGATGGGGGTTGTTGTTAAGGGTGATTGACGTGTGAAGAAGGATGTAGAGCACAACAGCAGAAATGCATAGAAGAGGAATGGTGCATTGAAGGCACATGGTGCACAGAGCATAAAAGGCAAAAGAATAGAAAGCACAAGGAGGGGTGCATGAAGACATTGAGGCAGACAGAGAAAGGCAGTGTAGCAGAACAGTGATGAAACTGGTAAGCCATTGATGAACATGATATCACTGTAATAAGTTTCTGTAACAAAGATTCATATTCCAGGGTGGTAGGGAGGTGCTAGGGAGGACGGTTTTCCTCAAAGGTTCAAGTGGGTGCTTGAACACAAGGAGTTGTAGCTTCCTTCTAGTTGGTGCTAGAGAGACCAGGGAGTTGGTGCTTCCTTCTAGTTGGTGCTACAGAAACCAGGGAGTTGGTGCTTCCTTCTAGTTGGTGCTAGAGAAACCAGAGAGTTGGTGCTTCCTTCTAGTTGGTGCTAGAGAATCCAAAGAGTTGGTGCTCTCAGCAAGTAGCAGTTTGCAAAACAGAGGTTGTAGCCTCATTATGAGTTGTTTCTCATAAGTATGATAATGTACAGAATGTAAAGATAACTTATCATATAAAGAAGAAGAGGTTTTTACCCTTTATGGGTTTCCTCAGGAAATATTTGTCTCTGTGTATCTCATATGTGTGAATAATGTTGAATGTTATATTGCTTACTTCCCTGCATTGTTGTGACTGTCATTAAGTTCTCTACAAAGAGTTTAAAATAAGCATAATTGTTTAAGCACGGTGATAATTGATTCACCCCCCCTTCTCAGTTGTCTAACATAGCTATCATGTGTGGGTTCTCAAATGTACTAAGATTGAACAATTAATAAACCCTGATATATATCATTTTTGTAATGCAGAATGTCTATGTAGCAATACAAAACCAATTCATATAGAATAAAAAATATTCATACAAAAAGAATGTAATCAATAAGTTATACACAAATCACCATATGATCTTCATTTATTCCTTGACATTCACAACCCCCAACTTACAACTCCTAGTGCTCAAATTATCTCACTAGCCATGGCACGGGTCCCTCTACTAATACTAATATTTTATGTGTCACTACCATGGAATGGTGTTACAACTCATCACATGGGAATTGCCCCAACCATTATCTTTTGGCTCAAAATTTGGAACATGGAACTCCTTATCATCATATTAGGAAATTGTCTTTTTTTTAGATAGGGGTGTTCTAAACATACAATTGGGGGGTGGTGATGGGCCTTCAATTTGTCACTTTCCATGGCCCACATTATGTCCAAATTTGATACATTTTTCCTCATAAGCNCATTTGAGAAGTTTAAAATATTTAAGGCTTTAACTGAGACTCAAACAGGCAAGAGGTTAAAGGCAGTAAGATCAGACCGAGGAGGAGATTTTATGTCAAGTGATTTCAAGGAATTATGTGATAAGCATGGGATCAAGAGAGAATACACAATCCCAAGAACTCCACAACAAAATGGAGTTGTTGAGAGGCAAAACAGAACAGTGCAGCAAATGGTCAGATCAATGATGAATGAGAAGAACATTGGTCAAACATACTGGGTAGAAGCAATACACACAGCAGTCCATGTTCTTAACAAAGCTCACCTCAGACCAAAAAGTGACAAGACACCTTATGAACTGTGGTATGGGAGACCTGCTTCAATCAAACACTTCAAAGTCTTTGGGAGTAAATGTTACATAAAGAATAATGATGAGAAACTTGGAAAATATGATGACAGGGATGATGAAGGTATCTTCTTAGGGTATGCTACAAACAGTAAAGGATACAGGTGCTATAATAAGAGGCTGCATAAAATGCTTGACTGTATTGACATAAAAGTTGATGAAGGAATCCCAGCAAGAGAGGTGTACAGTAATGAGTCTTCTACAGAGGACACAGCTAAAGTTGAATATGAACAGGTCCAAGAATCAAAAAATGAAGACTCTGAATCAGATGAAGACACAGATACTCAGACAGACTCCAATCAGCAAACAACTTCAAATTCCTCCTCCAGAATCACTCAAAAGAATCATCTTGCTAGTCAAATAATTGGTGAAAAAGACAAAGGTGTACAAACCAGGAGAAAGATTATCAAAAACACCGAACAATCACATATAGATTTCATATCCATGCTGGAACCCAAGAATTTTAATGAAGCTAGCAAAGATGACCATTGGGTTAAAGCAATGAATGATGAACTTGATCAGATTGAGAAAATCAATACGTGGGAGATGGTTCATAGACCTGAAGATAAAAATATCATTGGCTCCAAATGGATCTTTAAGAATAAGTTGAATAAGCAGGGACAAGTTGTCAGGAACAAAGCAAGATTAGTCTGTAAAGGGTATGCTCAAATAGAAGGACTGGATTTTGATGAAACACTTGCGCCCGTAGCAAGATTAGAAGCTATCAGAATATTTCTTGCCTATGCTTGTCATAAAAGGTTTAAAGTCTATCAAATGGATGTCAAGTCAACTTTTCTAAATGGAGATTTAAGTGAAGAAGTCTATATGGAAAAACCAGAGGGTTTCAAACTGTTTGATAACCCTGACTTAGTATGCAAGCTACAGAAATATTTATATGGGTTAAAACAAGCCCCTTGTGCCTGGTATCACAAACTGGATATGTATCCCAAAGACAAAGGGTTCAAGAGAGGAACAGTTGACAACAATCTATATATCAAAACAGAGCATAATGATTTTCTCATCGTGTTGGTCTATGCAGATGACATCATCTTCGAATGTAATAAGGATTCATTGGTACAATGGTTTTCTTCTGCCATGGAGTCTGAGTTTGAAATGTCTATGATAGGTGAACTGTCATTTTTTCTAGGTCTACAAATTACTCAGAGGTCTGAAGGGATGTTCATTTCTCAAGAAAAATATCTAAGAGAAATGTTGAAAAGGTTTCAAATGGAAGATTCTAAACCTGTGGGCACACCTATGGTTACTGGATGCAAATTAAGCAAAGATGATGACTCACCTAATGTTGATCAAAGTTCATATAGGTCAATGATAGGCAGTCTTCTGTACATCACAACATCTCGTCCAGACATAATGCATGTTGTTGGAATGGTAGGAAGATATCAGTCTGCACCTAAACAGAGTGATTTTCTAGCTGTCAAAAGGATATTCAGATATTTGAAAGAAACAATGAACTATGGCTTATGGTATCCTAAGAATCAGAATTTTCAATTATCTGTCTACTCAGATGTTGATTGGGCTAACTGCATGGATGAAAGGAAAAGCACGAGTGGAGGTGCGCTCTTCTTAGGAGATTCTCTAGTAGCATGGTTGAGAAAAAGAAAGGTTCCATTTCTTTATCAACCACAGAGGTAGAGTACATTGTTGTTGCTACCTGTTTCACTCAGGTATTATGGATGATTCAGACACTTGCAGACTTGGAGGTAAAATACATTGCACCGATCCCAATTCATTGTGATAACACTAGTGCCATCAGTGTGTCCAAGAATCCTGTATTCCACTCCAAGACCAAGCATATTCCCATAAAATACCATTTTCTAAGAGAGCAGGTCACCAATCAGATTGTTCAGGTCCATTACATTCCAACCACAAAACAAATTGCATACATCTTTACTAAACCCCTAGCCAAGACACCATTTGAATATCTCTGACAGAAGCTGGGTGTCATCCTGTCTCACATCTAAGAGATTCCATCATGTTAGGGGGAGTTTCTATTGATTGAATATCTGATACCTCCGAAAAATACTGCAACGGCTCAGGGGAAGCGTGTTTTCTTTGGCATTGATGTCAAAGGGGGAGAAAAGAACAGGTCCAGGTGCCTTTGTTTCCATCAATGCCAAAGGGGTAGATTGTTGGCATGTTTTACAGGCAGCGTATGCTTGTCATTGATGGAAAGTACAACAACATCGATGGCTTAAGTACAGGAAGAATGTGCCAGGCGAGAACCAGGAGAATTTTGGGAAGACGCAACAGAGAAAGATTGATAAGATCAAAAGAGATAGCGCAGAGGATTGTTAGCATGTTTAACAGGAAGAGTGTGCTTGTCATTGATGGCAAGATCAAAGTATGCATCGATGGAAAAACATGAACAAAGTAAGCTCAGGAGGAATTAACGTAGAGCGAAAGAGTGTGCTTGTTCATTTGATGGAAAACAGGCAGGCAAGGAAGACCAGCAGTGCAACGATGATCAAATGGCAAGATCGAAGTGTTGGTCCGACTCCATCTCGGAGTTTCAAATATTGGGATTTTTGATACCGGGAGTTGGAGATGTCAAGAACTCCCACTACAGGAGTCCCGAAGTCGCAAAATGTGAAATCGGGATATAAACTAAACCATTGGATCGAGGACCAATCTGGACCATCGATCTAAGAAGGATACGTGGTGAAAGATCATCCTTTCGCTGACTGGAAAGTCAAAGGAACGAGGTTCCCTAACCTCTCGAACTCGCGATATGTGAAATCACGAAATAACTTAGCCATCAAATCGAGGTTTGATCTGGACCATTGATCCGACTCCATTTTGGAGCTTCAGATACCGGAAGTTGGAAGAGTCAAGTGTCGAGACTCTTCATCACAATAGTCTCGAAGTGGCGAAATGCGAAATGCCGAAATCCTGAAACAAGCACATCAACAAAGACTCCAATTTGGAGTTTCGCAGACCGGGACTTGGAGATGTTGAGAACATTCACAACAAGAATGTTGAAATCGTGATATGCGAAATCGCGAAGTGATCTAGGTCGTCAGATCGAGAAGGTGAATATGGAAGACCACGTTAGAAAGGATAGGTGGAAGACTATGTCAGTATTGACATGTGGCACGATTAGACAACGACAAGTGTCAAGTTGATTTGGCATTTCAGGCCACTGGAAATCACAATTATGAGTGACACGTGGCAGCCACTCGGGTCACAACATGTCATCGAGTGACGCAAGAGTGACCTCACTCCGGGAGTTTTTGCTTTGGGAGTTTTAGCTTCATCACTCCCCCAAAGTCTCGAAGGTCGAAGTCCCAGAGCAGAGGATAGCCGTCCGATCACCACTGATCGTGGACAATTGATCTGGAGATAGAAATGCTTGTTTGATTGGAGAGTGGTCATATCTCTATGGTCACATCGTCGAAGAGCTGTAGAGAAGAGCTCGAAGCAGTAAGCTTCATTTTGGAGTTTCGGGGACCGCGACATGGAGCATAAATAAATCTTCACCACCAAAATGTCAAAGTGTGAAATGGTGAAATAAATGCAAGACCCTATGGAGTCAATCCAACAGTGTAGGTGATTTTGAATATGATCAGAGGGCTACTATTTCACTTTAGAGTGTAACTGTTAGAAATGACTGATGGTTTCTACTAGAGGAATCAAAGAGGCCTCAGTGTGATCGCCAGAGAAGATGAAGAGGCTCAAGGCATCTTCCAGTGGAATGAAGGCTATTCTTAGAGGTGATTGACAGATGGAAGAGCGTTGAAGCCTATAACTGCAACAGAGAGAATGAGCTCAACTATGATGAAGAAGACGAAGAGTCTCAACTGCCAGACAAGCTAAGGAATCTCAGCATAACACCCAGTGATGTTGGATGTGTGGGTTGAACCGCCAGAGAAGCTGAAGAGTTGCAATGATGATCAGGCAGAGAACTCGACATGAGGAGGACATGTAGAACAGAGAGAGAAGTGGATGTTTGAGGAGGAAAGTGGTGGTATGGTGAAGTGGCAGTGAACACCCCGATGTGGAGTACATTGGCATGGTGAGAGCATGCAGGAGGAGGCATATTGCATGCACAAGGAGCATAGAGACTATAAGAATGCAGAACAAAGAAGAGATGGGGGTTGTTGTTAAGGGTGATTGACGTGTGAAGAAGGACGTAGAGCACAACAGCAGAAATGCATAGAAGAGGAATGGTGCATTGAAGGCACATGGTGCACAGAGCATAAAAGGAAAAAGAATAGAAAGCACAAGGAGGGGTGCATGAAGACACTGAGGCAGACAGAGCAAGGCAGTGTAGCATAACAGTGATGAAACTGGTAAGCCATTGATGAACATGATATCACTGTAATAAGTTTCGATAACAAAGATTCATATTCCAGGGTGGTAGGGAGGTGCTAGGGAGTCCTCAGAGGTTCAAGTGGGTGCTTGAACACAGGGAGTTGTAGCTTCCTTCTAGTTGGTGCTAGAGAGACCAGGGATTTGGTGCTTCCTTCTAGTTGGTGCTACAGAAACCAGGGAGTTGGTGCTTCCTTCTAGTTGGTGCTAGAGAAACCAGGGAGTTGGTGCTTCCTTCTAGTTGGTGCTCTCAGCAAGTAGCAGTTTGCAAAACAGAGGTTGTAGCCTCATTATGATTTGGTGCTCATAAATATGATAATGTACAGAATGTAAAGATAACTTATCATATAAAGAAGAAGATGTTTTTAACCTTTGTGGGTTTCCTCAGGAAATATTTGTCTCTGTGTATCTCATATGTGTGAATAATGTTGAATGTTCTATTGCTTACTTCCTTGCATTGTTGTGACTGTCATTAAGTGCTCTGCAAAGAGTTTAAAATAAGCATAATTGTTTAAGCACGGTGACAACTGATTCACCCCCCCCCCTCTCAGTTGTCTAACATAGCTATCATGTGTGGGTTCTCAAATGTACTAAGATTGAACAACTAATAAACCCTGATATATATCTTTTTTGTAATGCAAAATGTCTATGTAGCAATACAAAACCAATTCATATAGAATAAAAAATATTCATACAAAAATAATGTAATCAATAAGTCATACACAAATCACCATATGATCTTCATTCATTCCTTGACATTCACAACCCCCAACTTACAACTCCTAGTGCTCAAATTATCTCACTAGCCATGGCACGGGACCCTCTACTAATACTAATATTTTATGTGTCACTACCATGGAATGGTGTTACAACTCATCACATGGGAATTGCCCCAACCATTATTTTTTGGCTCAAAATTTGGAACATGGAACTCCTTATCATCATATTAGGAAATTGTCTTTTTTTAGATAGGGGTGTTCTAAACATACAATTGGGGGGTGGTGATGGGCCTTCAATTTGTCACTTTCCATGGCCCACATTATGTCCAAATTTGATACATTTTTCCTCATAAGCCAAGACCTTCCTGGAAAAAATTATCACTTGTGATGACCGATATAGATACTATGACTCATTCTTATATAATAAAATTTGATATTACTTAATCTAAATGTGAATTTGATATATGATTGATATTAATTTTTTTTATGGTTTTGTGTGATTTGAATCTTTAATTTAATATGGTTCACAAGCAGGAAATAGTGCAACTATGGTGAATGGATTTAACCCACATGAAAATTTTATCTCCTTCATTCATTGGCATAGACCACTTTTTTTAATGGTTGACAAATTTTAGGGATATTGTCCCTTCACAACCTTCAAAATTGCTAGCACTTAAAGGCAGTCATAAAGACCCTATGCGATTCAATATCTTGTTAATCTTGAGGATTTGAATTGACAAAGGAGGTTAATAGTTCCTTGAACAACATGCAATAAATTAGGTAATTAAGTAACAACTCCCACCAATCAAGGGATTGATTAGATGGGCTAGATAGGACTCTTTTCAAGTATAAATAGAGTCATAGTTGATAGAGTATATATTTAGTATTGTGGTTGCATTTTCCTTCTTGTTGTTCAAGCTAGTTAGAATTGTAGGCAAGAGGAAAATTTATGCCCAAAATATGAGAAAATATGTGAGGGCATGCATGTGTAGCTATCATCTGTGGGTTCTCAAATGTACTAAGATTGAATATTAATAAACCTTGATATATATCATTTTTGTAATGCAAAATGTCTATGTAGCATACAAAACCAATTCATATAGAATCAAAAATATCCATACAAAAAGAAGGTAATCAAGAAGTCATACACAAATCACCATATGATCTTCATTCATTCCTTATCATTCACAACCCCCAACTTACAACTCCTAGTGCTCAAATGATCTTACTAGCCATGGTATGAGTCCCTATACTAAGACTAATCTTTTATGTGTCACTATCATGGAATGGTGTTACAACTCATCACATGGAAATGGCCCCAACCATTATTTGTTGGCTCAAAATTTGGAACATGGAAATCCTTATCATCATTTCCCCACATAGCTTCCTTTGAGCCTTTTTTTCTATTTTAGAAATAAGGGTGAATTGTGGGAACTTGTTATTATGGAATTGTAGTGGAAGCTTGTGAGGAAACTATATCATTACTTCTACCATTTGGGATGAGTTGGACCAACTCTATGTTGTGGCCTCTTGTTTCATCCCTAGAACACTCTACATCAAACATAGTGTGTTGACAAGTTGTCAAGGGATCTATACATTTAATGTGGGAATTATACCTAGTAGACCAATTGGGATAGTAAAACCTAGGGGATCTCTTCAAATATATCCCTTGTATAATCCACATAGATATGGGGGATATCACCTACCATGAACACTCCAACATTCCAACATTCCATTCCTCAAAATATACACATGTGAGTGGAAGCATTCCATGACTTCCATTTTTGTGTTCAAGGGACACTTAAAACAAAATTTACATTAAATCTACTCAGTCTACACATTTTTGTATCGTAGTAAACAAACTACAAGCCCCATATGTTTTCTTTTTTTACAAAGAACGTCAGTGAAGAATTATTGGCTTTGGGATGCATCCCTCATCCCTAATTCTATCTAGCATTGCACATGCTTCATTGAACTTTCCAGCAGCTTCAAAGCATAATGCTTGCAGTTAATTAGTATCATTTTAGGATTAACTTTAACAATGTTTTTAGGCAAGAGGAAAACTAAGCATCCAATCTTCCTTGCCACATTGATTATATAGGTTGCATTCAACCTATTTTATTTCTCATTCTCACCCTTTACATTTTCATCAATTGCCACAGATATATAAGAATTACATTTTTATCTCCTTCCACAATGTCATTCCAACAACATTAACAGGTGAAAAGTTTATTTTCTTTCCAATTTTGATTACTTGATTACAACTTTCAACTTTTTTTAATGGCATATGATTCCAAGGTCTCTTCCTTGTGAACATGATCAACTGTATGCATATCATCAATGAAGAATGTCCCAACATTCAAATAGCCTTTAACAAATACATCACCATTAGAAGAACATGCCTTTGTAGTCTCGGGAGTTTCTCTCTTATGTTCAACATCATGAAGAGAAAATGATGTCATCTGTGTCCCACATGTTCAAGAATTTTATTGAAATTGCTATCATGTCCCATAGTCATTTATAGTGTTTTATGCCATGTTGGAAACATTATTACAGTCAATCACCATTGCATTAGGTTCATGCTTGAACAAACCAAACCATGCACCATTTTCCCCAAATTTTCTCATTGTTGGGGTGAGTTTTAAATGTGACAATGCATGTCATCCCTACCATTAATGCATGTCATATTGACATCTTCACCTCATGATAACCTTTCATTAGATTCCATGCCTTAATATTTTCCAATGAGCCCTCTTTTGTGCAATTTTGGCCACTCAGTAGCAGCATCATTATCTCGAATTATATAGATTTAACCAAGATCCAACAATTTCCAACCGGAATAATATGTCCAAAAAACTCCGAAAAGAACAAAAACTTATAACGTTTAAACTAAGGCTTTGTTTTATCGGTGCAATAATTTATAACCAGTCATCAAAATTGTCCCTTCACATTGTTCTAAAAGAACATCTTTCAAAGAGATGTGCAGGCTTCGGCGAAGGATTAGAAAATGTTTTTTGTGAAATCTGTGGTGTGCCCTCCACACAGTCAAAACCTTGCAAATACCTCACGTTCATCTTTGTGGGTTTTGCCAAACAAAGATCTATTGAATTTGTCAAATGTCCTAAATGGCACTTCGACAAAGGGGAACGCAGACCACTATGCATTCATTCATCTACACTGGATGCTTATAGTTGGGTAGTGAGATAGTGTTCATATGAAAACAATTCATTGGAACGGTTTTGTTTAAAAATAAGTGTTTTATCTATGCAATTTAATTATATATTTTGTATGGGACATTGATTGATTGTTTCTCTCATTTTATGGTGTTATAGGACATACAAGAAAATAGGTCTTTGTCAGATCTATCTTCATTGAGTGAGGGAAGTTCAAATAGAATAGAGGAAAGTAAGACATCTAGTAGGTCTAACAGGCAGAGATCAACTAGAGGTGAGAATATCAGAAGAAAATTCCATAGACGCATGGATTTTTTTATTGCGAAAGGAGGATCATGTTCTTATGATCATGAGAGCATAGATGACATCAATGTGCCCTTGAGGTACAAACATATAGTGAAACGATGGGTGCCCAAAGATCTTCCTGAAATAAACATTGATTTTTGTGTAAACAAAAGGATATATCGGATTTCTCCATCGTCATTACATGGTTTGGGGTTATTTTCCATGGATGGCATAAATGTCTATTATAGTGGATTAACGGAATTGATGGATTATGTCAGACCTTGTTATATCTACAAATATTGGTTACGATTAGTCCAATATATAAAAAGTATGCAAAGATATGGCTTGGTTGTAAATTATATATAGGTAAAAGACAATAATCAAAATAAAGGAGCAACTATCTATATTGACGGAAGGCCAAAAGCAACAGGGAATATTGCAGGGTTTATAAACAATACACAACCCGGGACCAAAAATAAGCAACCCAATTGCGTATTTGAGGGGCATGAAGGAAATCATGTATTTATATGTGCAATAAAATCAATAGTTGGAGGGGAAGAGTTATTTATTGATTACAATTTGAATCAAATAGATACAGACGTTGCTATTATGGGGGCAGTATGTATACTGTATTACCCAACCTGTAAGCAATAACTCTTTTATTTTATGATTTTCATTGTGCTCTTTAGTCACTCTTTACTTAAATGTTTTTAGCATGCCATGTTTTTGTCCCGTGCATATTCATGAACTAACTTTATTTCTCATACATTTGAATTTATTTCTCATGATCATGATCACGGTTCTAATTTTAATGTAATGTGGCAGGTTGATCATGGTAAATCAATATCCTCAGAACAGGTAAACGAACAGCAATTTTTGAATTGCATTTAATGTGCATTTTATTTCTGTGGCGATCGGTTATTTTATTTGTATACATAACTTAAATAACATTTATTTTGTTGAAATATGTAGTCGGTGGGCCATGATGTTGATGATGATTCGCTCAACGAAAGGGATTTGTATGCATCCCCTGACCCTATGGTATTAATAAAAAAAATATATCAATCAAGCAAACATGGAACTCGCTCACTTGTTAGACATTCTAGATCAAACCCTTGAAGTCGAAGAAAGAATAAGAGAAGTTATGACAAGGATTAGCACGTATAATATAATAACCATAATTTCAAGTGGTTTTAATTTTATGTCATAAGATCAATTATGAAAGCTTGATTTTTAACTTTTACATTATCTAAATGAAAAAAGGTTTTCTTTCTTATATAGATATTTTTGGATCCTGTTAACCCCAACATGCATGGTGTCGGTAGTAGTGGTGTTGCACAGACACCACAAGGTACTGATGCAGGCCCTTGTATACCTTCCAGGACGCAACTATTCAGATCTCCACCTTCCAAACCATTAGGTGGGAGCCACGACACGCACCCTCGGAAAGCCACACAGGTAGGCTCTGGCGGTGGTGGTGGAGATGAGGCTGATGATTTGGCCAACTATATGGTTTCTTTTCCTAAAGCAAGACGTGTGACCAGCACGGGGACCCTTAAAGGAACATTTATGGTCAAAGAGGAAGGGATTCCATTAAAGCAAGTTAAATTCCCATGTAATTTTTAAAATTTTAATTGTTTCATGTTCTCTATGTAGACAAACATAAATCATCTAAATTATTATTTTTAAATTAATAATCATGTAATATTTTTACGTGTAGGGAACAATGATTTTTATAGGGTCTTGGAGAACAAGGCATTTCTAATTTTTGGGCCCACCATATGGGAGAGGTATAATTCCTAGAATTTAGACCTCAAAAAAGAATTGATGGATTATCTTGAAAGCCTTTTTGGTGTAGACATATTTAATAAAACATTGGCCACCACCGCAGCTGGCCAATATTTAAAATATACGTCAGAAACCTATAGGAAGCACTTGAAACAAAATGATAGGTACGAGCATCCTCTAATGATTCCAAAGAGGGAGTGGAAGGCCCTCATTGAGGATGCAAAAGAAAATAAATTGACAGATGAAGGAAAAACACCCTCTGGTTCCAGAAGGTAAATTACAATTTCAATCCAATACTTTTAATTTTTTTAGATCTAAATAAAAGTGTTGTATATATTAACATACTTGAAACTTTTTATGATAGGTTTACCGACACTTCAAAGGCAACAAAAGCAAGGCTTTCCAAATGTGGTCAGCATAGACTAGGCCAAGGCAGCTACTTGAAGTTGCAGTCACAAATTCTAAGTACCCAAATATCTTATTTGTATTGCCTTCAAACTTTTAGGTAATTGTAGCCAATAACATTAAAAATGCATACTCTTATGCAATGCATGGTGATGAGTTTGGTACTGAAACCATGGAGGAAGACCTCCAGCTTGGTTACAAGTATGGCTATAAAGTTGTAGTTGAACACCAGAAAAGCTTGGGCAGTTACCAAAAACCACTTTGTAGGATAAGGTAAATAAAATTCAATCCACATTAACCTTTCATTATTAATATAATACATTCATGTTTGATATCATTGATAAATTTAATGTGTTACAACTTTGTTTTAATCGGGGGAGCATCATTATCAACCAACCCATTAAGTAGTATTGGAGAGCAGTGTGTTGATAGTGGTTTGCAACCAAAAGATGATTCTCCCATGCAGTCTCATTCCACTGGGGTGCAGCCCCATGATGGTGCTATGACTAAGGCACATGAAAGTAATATAGTTGTATTTTAATCATATACTTAATAATTTCGTAGTTATACATTCTGTACTTCTAATTTTCTTTACTTATACATTTATGATTGTCCTTATAAAGTTTGTGGTTTCAATGGCAGAGAATGTTGTACTTGAGGTTCATACAGTTGAAGAGGATCATGCAGGGGCAACCATTCCAACAGTGTCGACCATTGAACTAGGTAAATAATGACATTGCAGGTGTTTTTTTTAATATTACTAAACTAGTTCAGTGATATTTAAAAACTAGCCATCTAAATTTTATATTTTTTGTTTTTGTAGGTGATGCCTCATCACAGYAGCCTCCATTACCCCATGACTAGGTGTGCTCTGCGTGAGAGGACGTAAGCACAATCAAATTTTGAGGAGCAGCCATAGAACGAAGACATCAATATTGATGAAATGCTTAGGAATTTTAGAGCTAAGAAGAAGAGGTCGGCTAAAACTAAATGATGATGTACAATATTTTAATAACTATTTATAAAATCTATTTTCTATGAAATACTTTTTTGTACTCATGTTGGAAAAAAATGAAATATAGATGGTTAGTTCTTATGTTCAAAGCAAATTGAAAACAAACAACTTTGTAGTTATTTTAGCTTAGCTTTCTTGCATAGCTTTACAATCACATTCTATCAGTTTTGAATATTTTTAATGCATATTTTCTAGTAGAAAATATATTGGATATTGGGGAATTAAGAGTGATGCGAGGGAGGGGAGGGGCCATAAGAGCTTATACCTTCATGTGGTTGGCCCTGTTCAGTATAGAATAATCTATTGGAATTGTTTAATCTTGGAGCAAACCTCCCTCGATCCTACGGAGCAACAACAAAGTCAATTTTGACTTCGTTGTTGCTACTTCAAATCAAGGGAGGTCGTTTGATCCAATATTAGACGCGCGGATCCAAAAAATTATTCTCAGAACCAAGAGGAGCTCATTCTTGTATGTTCTAACACTCTCATAAAAATGCATCTTAGAGTAAATAATGCGCTACAAATATGACATGTATTTATTTTGTAGATATTTATGGAGGTTGAATGATTTTGGCAGGTACTTTAAGATCTTTCTTCATCGAGTGAGGGAATCTCGGGACAAACAGAGGGTCATACAGCTTCAAAGGAGAACACAAGGGCAACCATTCCAACTATGTCGACCAGTTCATCAGATTAGGTGTGATTTCTCCTTTCAACATAGTTTATATAGCCATCAATTCTGGTTATGTTTAATGTTGATGAATTGTTATGTGATTATTTATTAATGCAGGCTTTGTTATGTGATAATTTATTGAGATATATCATATGTTTAGTAATTTTTATGTTCTTTATTTCTTCTATATATGTTTTATACCTCTTACAAGTGCTTCCACTTCTTAGTATCAAACACATGAAACTCTTATAAAAATGTTAGGACTTTGAAAAATATGCATAGGTAAGACTCAAACAATAAGGATGACTTCCATTTGTTAGTATCAAACACATGAAACTCTTATTGAAAATTTAAGACTTCGAAAAAAAAACACAGAAATCATGTGAAATCATGGAAGTGATACTAGCTTAGTAGATAAAAAAATATTTTGAATCAAGATAAAAAAAAACTTTCTTCTCTATCCAACTCTTTAGAAAGCTTCTCATACTCATGCCTTCTAAGTCTAGGGCCCTAGCTGAGTAGCCTCCTCCTTATGTAAGATTTGAACTTGTGCTTCTTCTGAAATTTGTCCACGGAACTTCTTGAGAGCCTTGTCCTCCTCAAATCTCACATCTCATCTCACCATTGTTTTCCTCAATGTTGGAATGTAGACCCTATAGGCCTTTGAGGTCTCAATGTAACCGACTAAGATGCCTTTCTTTGCAGTATGCTCCAGCTTGGTTCCTTTCTCTATCGGAACATGACAGTATACCAAGCACCCAAAGATGCACAAGTGACCAATATCTACTCTATTCCCTGTGAACGCCTCCTCATGTGTCATCCTCCCCAAGACTTTGTGTGGACTCTTGTTCTACATATAGACTGCAGTGTTGCATGCCTCATCCCATAGAAACATGGGTAAATCCTCATCATGCAACATAGCCTTTGTTGCTTCTACTATAGATATGTTCTTCCTTTCTGACACGCCATTCTGTTGTGGATTATATGGCACAGTCAACTCTCTCTTAATTCCCAAATTTGCACAGAAATTATTGAAGACACTCGAGGTATACTCTCCTCCATTATCTGATCTGAGCATCTTAATTTTTCTTCCCTTCTGGTTCTCCACGAGAGCTTTGAACTCTTGGAACTGATTGAATACCTCAGCCTTGGTCTTCATAAAATAGATCCAGGTCTTCCTAGAATAGTCATCAATGAAGGTGACATAGTAACTAGCCCCTCCAATCGACACTGCTGACATGGGCCCACAGACATCTGAATGAATTCAATCCAATATGCCCTTGGACCTACTGTCACTGCTAGCAAAAATTGTCTTGGCGTACTTGCCCAAAGTACACCCTTTGCACACTTTATGTTGATCTGAACTAAACATTGGAGGTACATCCAATGACTCCCTTAGCACCTTGATTTCTCCACGATGAAAATGTGCCATCCTTCTATGCCATATCTCACCCAAATCCTGACCATCGCTCATACAAGTGCTCACTAAAGCATGATTTGGCTCAAACTATAACATGTAGAGCTTCTTGATCCACACTCCAATGACTTTGCTCAAGATAACGCTAGAGCCCTCTGGATGTATGTAGACCTGCCCTTTACAGAAAGTCACCACATGTCCTATGTATTCAAACTGATATACAAAGATCAAATTTTTTGTTAGTCCTGGAACATATAAAACATCACAAATGGACAAGGTTTTACTTGACTCCCTCTGGAACTTGACTGTTTTGTATCCTGAGGCCTTGTACTTAGCATCATCTCCGAGAGTAATGAAGATCTCATAGGTGAACTCCTCCAACCTATTGAAGTACTCATTGTTAGCGCTCTTTGATTCACCCAAGGCTGCGGAGGCAATCACAAAGGTAACCTCGAACCGCTTGGAGTCTTGGATCTATCCCTTCAAGACTCAAAGAGGGATCTCTCTTTTTGATTTAATTTGGTTTGTATGGGATGGATTTTAGGCTAGCTATGAAAGCATGTGTTTTTTTATTTTTAAATGGTTAGTTTGGGACAGCAAGGAGGGCCATTGGGAAAATGGGGTCTGCGCTTAAATATGTAATTCATTCTCATATCTGGACAAAGATCTTACACAGGGCAAGGTAGCAGAAATATTGGATCGGAATAAGTTTTGATGGTGTCAATTTGAGGAAGAACTAGGGGAGGAAAAATCCAATCAAGGAGCAGCTAAGAATTCCTAAACGGGGATTTTTATATGAATAACATTTAGATTGTCAAAAGAGCAAATACAAAGTATTCGCTAATAAATTATGCTCTGTTACTATCTTTTGACAATGAGAAATTGAAAACAAGCGAAAAAAAAAGACAGGAAAAATACTCAACAGAGAAAGAACGCCACCAACACATCCGCACAGGAATCCTGTAAAAAAACATGTCCTTTACTGATCAGTCCTTTAATGATTACAGAGAAAAGTTTTATGGCCAAGCACATCCCACATTCAGCCCACAGAAACTCACAGGTCGAACCCTTCCTCTCAGCTCTCAAACCCCTGTTCTGCCTTTTATAGGTGTATAAATACAAAAATATCTCAATCTTCAGAAGATTCGAGATTTAACTCTGCTTGCTAAGAATAGAAAAACAGTTACAACAAAATATTGACACCTGTAAACTGTTTCTAAAACAAACAGAACAGAAAATCCAAGGAAAGTCGATTTGGAAACTGCTTCTTGAACATCTGGAGTTTGTTAAGGTTTGCTAGCGAATGGACTCTAACAGCATCACAATAAATAAATGCAATAGCAGTCGAATGCCTGAGTTTGTTTGAGGTATGTTTCCAGTTGGAGGATTGGTGATCTAACCTCTGCCATGTGTTTCCTGATCTTTCTCAACCATTGCCTCGAATCCTGGATCATTGATCTGCTCTGGCTGATCTGGTGTTTGACTGCCAGTTGTATTTAAAAAAGGCCTCAAAACAAGGATCCTCTGCCACCTCCCTCTAACTGTTTCCTCGGATTCTGGAGATGATCATTCTGGATCTGCCTCAAATCGTGGATCTGCTTCATTCATTCTGGCGGAATTTGGGTCTTGTAGGCCAGCTCCATCTTGTATGCTTTCTTAGCAGGGGAGGGGGTAGGGGTAGGGCTAGCATTTTTTTTCTGCTCTTTCCGTGTGATCATAAATCTAGCTACGTCCAGATCCATGGATCCTCTTTCCAAGATAAATATGTCACTGTTGTGTCTAACTGAAGCACCATGTTTCTGCATAGGTCAGAGACATTGCTTTTTCATGGAAGGGCTCCTGGAACTTAATGAATTCCATGACGATTCCATATCCTCCCTCACCTCTAACAAAATCACAAGATCCTTCCTCCTCTATAAGATTGAGTAGAGGCATGGAGGATTCTTTGTACAATGTGAATCATTCCATGAGTGGAGGCATGGAGGTTTCTTTGTTGATGTGATTGGCATACTTGCTGACACTCATGATGTATCGTTTTCAGAACCTTCTTTGAAGAATAAGGAGCTCCAAAGACTTGCCAAAACCATTTTAAATTTTATGATGCAGCTGAAGGAATGGTTCTTGTCTCAGAAAACTTGAGTTGAACATCCTCATTCCATGAACCAGAAAGATTCTTATTAGCGGATGTAAGTATGACACTTGCTGAAAGCCCCACTTTCATCTTTACTCTTAGCCCTCTTTGAGGTATCAGGAGCTCCAAAAACTTGCCAAAACCTTAGTGTTTCATCTGCTGCAGCTGATGCAACTGTGTACCCATCAGGGCTCTGTGCCAAATGAAGAACTCGAGAAGTATGCCCCGTAAGCTCAGTAATCTTCACCATAGATGGGTATTTCTATTAGGTTAATTGGTTCTGACTAAATCCATGTGAACTCAATAACTCACGTTCATGCCTATTCCACAGTAATGAACAAACTTGGGAATGAGTGTCTACGGTATTTAGGCAGGTGTCTGTGTGAGTGTTCCAAAAATTTATAGACCTGTCTGAACTCCCTCCACCAGATGCTAAAAGATTTATTTGGAAGGGGCACCATGCCAAGGCATTGACTGTCGCACAATGTTCATCCAATCGGTGGAGGTATTGAGAGGTAGAATTATGGGATGGCATGCTCTGATCCCAAATGTACAATAGATTGTCATTCCCCCCACTTGCAAGTTGTTGGCCAGAAAGAGATCATTTCAATCCACAACCTCCTGTTCATGCCCTCTGTGGTCATGCAAACATCATGATTGATTATGATCCCATCCCGTCCTCATGTGGTAAGAATGGGACCATTCCAAGCAAGGGCACCAACACGTGCATGATGACCTTTCAAGGCTCTTAATTGTTTATCAGATGAAGAGTCCCATAGTTGTATAACAGAATTATTCAACCCAACGGCAATGTGTCTCCCATCAGGTGCCCAGCTAGCATTGGTAACAGGACCTTCTTCATCATCTGCAACCAGCAGCTCGGATATACTAGAAGGCATTTCCAATCCATATATTTGAACCTAGGATGACTCTTAATTGAATTTTCTCCCTTACAACCAAGTCTGGCACTGTCATCAACTTGCAGCAACTTTTTCAGCAGGTCAATAACCTCCAAACTAAAATGGTTTGGGAACAACAACTGTCCTCATGCAATTTTTGCAAAAATGTTCGAATCACTCTCTCTCCATCCATAAATGAAACTTCTGATAATGAACCTGCTAAACGGTTAAGCTGTAAGAGGGTTAGCTTTTCAATCACATCTATAGACCTTATGACATTTAAAATAGAAGGATTGGATAGCCCTATTAAAAGAACTCCACAAAAATCCTCTTTTCAAAGCCCAGAGAGAACCATCAGTTACAACACGGACAGAAGCTTGAAGTGGTTTGTTGTACATAAGTGTAAGGTACCTTCCTATCTTCTTGGTCTCTTCGAACATTTGGCATTGTCTTCATCGGTGAAAGTGTAAAACACAGAGTAGCTTAGAATCAACGCACTTTCCTTATAGCGTTCTAGCTCTACTTCATTTTAAAACTTCGGTTACCATCAATTAGTGCGTTAGCATTTTAATTTGGGCATCGGCATGATCTTCAAACATGTGTTCGAAAATCCACCCGTATCCTTGCGCAGGCAGCAAAAATGGCAGAATCAATAAGACGTGCCCATCACACTTACGGGTTTCAACCATGCAACTATCTGACTAGTCGAAACATGATCTCCATTACAGATGGCGCATCATGATCCGAACCTGCAAACATTAGCCGTCAACGCCTGGCCATTACTTGACACATAACCCCTGGTCGACACCTGAGCACACAGGGTGATTCTACGTTTTTTATTTTTAAAGTTTTGGGAATGAATCCCACATTCATGAAAAGGAAAAGTAAATGAGCCTTGATATATGTCAATAGCCACAATGCAATTCGAAGAAGTGAGCCCGAGGTTATCTTTGGAGTTTGGCGTTGGTGTTGGCCCTGGCTTGTGTGTTTGTTGTTGGTTTATGCGCTGGCTTGTGTGTTTGTTGTTGGTTTATGAAATGGTTCCTGTCCTCGGTGTTGAGTATTCGGAGGTTGTCCCTAGGCCAATATAACTTTTTGCTAAAAATTTTGTTAATTTTTGCATAAAACTTTGCACAAAGGCCGAGGGGCCAATTTTTGCTCAATTCACCAAAAATAGATTATAAAAACCCAAATTAGGCTAATAAACCCAACTTTGCATTTACCCACAAGAGTCAAATTTTTCCATTTCAAACCACTTCACAATTTTTTGCTAAAAATGCACTGGAACTCGCTTTGAAGCTCGCGCGTAGGTACTCATTTTATGCTTGGTCAGTGTCGAGCGCTTTCTGCCACCTTTGTCATGCGTCATGAGCAAACACATAATGCTTGAAATAGATAGATAGAGTCAGAAAACTGATTCCCCTATTATATAGGGTTCTAACACTCACGCACCCCTTTCATGTGACATGATGTGCCACTATCAATGTACCAAGTCCTTGTGACTAGTGAGTTTGTCATGCAAGCGATGAGTGAGAACTCATCCTCAAATTTGGCTGCAAAGTCATCCATATCAACCATAGCTACCATCTTTCCCTTTCCCTTTCCCTTGCCTTTCTTCTTGTTCAGACACTAACTGGAAAAGTGTCTAAGTTGATAACACACATAACATTTGGCCTTGCTAAGGTCAAACTTATTCTTGCCACCCTGTTTTTCATATGTTCCATTTGCAGAACCCTTCTTGATTTTTCCTTTCTTAGTGGCTAACTCTAAGTTCTCCTCATCATCAGATTTCTTCTTCTGCTCACCATGTTGAGACCCTTCCCGGATCTTCTCCTGGATGAAGTCATTCCATAGCCTCTCCCAGGTAGGAAATTGCTCATGGCCCACCACACATTTGACAAATACATCCCACTATTTGTCAAAACCATTTAGGCTATACGCACCAATTCACTCTCTGTAATAACATCACCAATTGATTCCATCTCATCTCCAATTTATGTGAGTCTGCTCAAATAAGAAGTAACACCCTCTCCCTTGGACATCTTTTTGTTATGCAATTTGTCCCTTAGCACCATCTTCCTATTTTGTTTATCACTCTGGTACAGTTTAGTCAAGGAATCCCACATTTCCTTGGTTGTCTTATTTTCAACTAGATGAAAGATCAAGTGATCCTTGACACCATCCAATAGGATTCTTTGTGCTTTAGCTTATTTCACCTCATGGAAGTCCAAAGCAATTGGATTTGAGGAGGGTGGAGTAACTGTGGTGCTAGCAAAAGCCCACAATTTGTTCTCCTTCAAAACTGTTGTAATCCTAACCTTCCATTGAAGATAGTTGGAGGCTCCCTCCAATATGTCCTCATTCCTCACACTGGTAGCCATGGGAATTTGAAAATCTGATCTGAAAATGAAGAAGTCTTACTAGATCTAACTAGATCTGGACTAGATCTGCTATATCTGAACTAGATCTAAAGAGATATGCTCTAGATCTGAAGAGATATTCTCTAGATCTGAAGAGATCTACACTAGATCTGAAGTGATCTGCTCTAGATCTGAAGAGATCTACACTAGATTTGAACATATTTTCTATATCAAGTTCCTTTTCAGTTTCCTATAAATTTATGTGACATGTGTGTTCATTCAGAGATTTTCTCTGATGCCATGTAAAAAAAATTGAACCCAACAATATGATAACCAAGCACAATAGATTATTCCCAGAAAATTTAATCTTCCTGCAAAAATAAAAATTTTGATCTATACAATGATTACACTAGCTGAGTAAAGTTCATGCACAATGGAAATTAATAGTCAAAAAACACAACACAAGATGTACCCTAGAAACCCCAACTCCAAGGAAAACCAGCAAAGGAGGGATTTATTCTTCTCTTCTTCAGACAATCTAAATCAACAATAATACAAATTACAACTCAAAAATCATATCTGAAAATTTATAGCAAATGGATAGAATCAAAGGAACATAGATGATGGTTATTATAAGGAGACGATGGTTATCAAAGACTACAAGAAAATTTGCAGAATACGCTCTCTTTTCCCCAACTGATTATCTTCCACTGTTTCCACCTATGTGATTAATTGCAAGGTTTTTGTGTTTATATGTTGAAGGGCAATTACCTGTGTTTCATTTTGAACCTTGGCATTTTTTGAATATGCACCTTTTTAGGTCAAGAAACATAGAGCTTTAAATAATTTGTGAGATTAAACTTATATCATTG
>JZKD02S2422869.1:0-27752 GCA_000966675.3 Picea glauca
AGTAGACCTCCTTTTCAGGTAATTCATGAATTGTTTATTCTCCGTCTCCCGTTGTGATAAACGAGATGGGTATACAATTTGTAAAAATGCACTTTCTAACAGGGTCATACCTATAAATAAACCGTCCACATAATTCTCTCTGGAACAGAGACATCTGGGCATGTAACTTCTCCTAGGCCTGAATACCCTCCGTTCCTATATGGGGCATAATGATCTCTCTTCTCATAAGCTCTTCTCTCTCTTCCATATAATAAGCTAATTAAAAATATGCCCGAACCCATTTCACAAAGTACAAACCTAACCCACTCACTAAATGCATGCATTTGACCTGAATTTTTTAAATAGAACAGGAAACAAAGCATAGAAAAATGAATTCTGAAACACAGAGAGAAACCCGCTACATACAACGACAATAACGAAATTGCAGAGACAAAAAATATATATTTCTGAAAATAAAAACTAAATCAGCTACCTGCTGTTGGTACTGTGCAAGCTTTCTCCGCTGGGTTTTAAGTGCTAATATCGCCCTGTCCACATCTGTAACCTTCGGCTTCTTTGTGAAAAAATTGCCCATCTCTTCGGCTCTAAGCACCGTTTTCCGCCACCAAAATCAAACATATAATTAGAAAACCCCTGTCTGATTCAAACCCTGAAATTGCATAACTTATTACTAAATGTTAATCTCATCTCACACCATCCTGGAGATGAATATAAAATTGCACCACTCAAATTCTCATATTCTTGTTCATTGTCGTCATCGATCATGGCACACTCTTAACTGTAACTGGGGCAAAATTTCTGCATATGCTTTGCTTTGCTACAACGTTTGTTGTTTGATTTGGAGCGAATTACAGTGTCAACATCGGTTTATGCTGATTTGCTTTGCGTCGCCGTCGCCTCTATTTGTCTATCCCTTCCTTGGTCGCGGGCAAGCATCCCTTCCTTGGTCGCAGTTGTCTGGATTTAGGATTCAACTTGAGCATCCTTAAAAGGTCATTTCCCACCTTTCCCACCACGCTAAATAAATAAAGGATGGAACTAAAGGATGGAATTTGACGGACCAATTTGCCTACGGGTAAAAATTTCTTATAGTCATCAACCGTTCTTGAGTAGAACGAGTCTTGGAGTTTTCAAAACCGGGGCTGTTCAGTTTGAAATTCCAACCGGACATCATCATCATCGAAGAAGTAAGTGGCTAAATGTAAACCATGCACTGCACGAAACCTTTGATGATTTTATGAAAAAAATCCCCTTTGGCACGAATATAAATTTGATGGCTTCGAGGGATGGGAGTAATTGAGGGATGGGAGTAATTTGTTTGTATACCTCTAAACAATTGCACGGGATACTTATGTGAAGGTTATACTACAAATTTAGCATATGCATGGGATTTTTCAAGATAACCAAGCTCTTGCGAGAAGACTTTTCAACATACGTTCAAGAAGTTTGGATTCCAAAACTTCGAAGAAGATGGAACTAAGTTTAACATTGGCCTTATAGAGAAGACTTTTCAACATGAACTTGGTTCATAGAGAAGACTTTTTAACATATGTTTGAGGAGTTTGGATTCTCAAACTTTAAGGTAGGTGTTTAATTCAACAATACATGTTTTTGCATAATTTATTGTGCATAATTTATTGAAGTACTTCCCATAAAATCGATCCCTTATTTCAAATTATGGTTTATAGAGAAGACTTTTTAACATATGTTTGAGGAGTTTGGATTATGAAACTTTAAGTTAGGTGTTCGATTCAACAATACATGTTCTTGCATAATCTCTTGGAGTACTGGATCCCTTATCTCAAATTATATTTTTAGTAGTCCTTATATTGGGAGCAATATGTCGTCTAATGAGACTATAAATTAAAAATGCTCTAAAAAAAAAATTTGTTGTTTCTGAGAGTAATCTGCATTCAAAGGGATGGGACTAATTTCACTCAATATACCTTGAAACAACCATGTGGCATGCTTATATGAAAGACATGTTGTAAGTTTAGCATCGTACCCCACAAAGAAGACTTTCCAACATGAATTGGGCCCCATAGAGAACACTTTTCAACACACGCTCAAGGAGTTTGGATCCTAGAACTTCTAAGGGGATGGGACTAATTTCACTCAACATACCTCGAGACAACCATGTAACATGCTCACATGAAGGTCGTACTACAAGTTCAGCACTAGGCCTCGCATAAAAGACTTTTCAATATCAACCAAGCCCCATTCGAGATTTTTCAACACGCACTCAAAGAGTTTTGATCCTGTAACTTCTAGAGGCATGGGACTAATTTCACCCAACATACCTCAAAACAATTACATGGCAATTGGACATGAAGGCCATATTGCAAATTTAGCATCGGGCCCAATAGAGAAGACTTTTCAACATGAGCCGAACCCTAAGTATAATACCTTTTAACTTATACTCAAGGAGTTTGGATCCCAACTTTTAGGGGGGGCAAGTACTCTGGATCCTCACCAAGGAGGTGAGGGAAATAACTAAATGTTGTGCTTTGTATTCTTTGTTGTCTTTTCAATAATGGAAAGGATTATGGTTTATATAAAACTACAACCTATCTAAATAGATAGATAGAGAAATATATTGTATTAAATCATTTTCAATATTAAACGGGTAGATGGAACGATAAATTTTACATGTTGTGTGATATTTTCCAATAGATTAAAGTAAGAGAGTGTGATCATTAGAGCTAGTAGTGTAAGAAAGTGTGATATTTTACATCTTGTGTGATAATTTCAAATAGATTAGAGTAAGAAAGTGTGATAATTAGAGCTAGTAGTGTAATGGTGGGACCCAAATCATGGACTTAGTTTACTCTGCTAAATTTGGTCCCCTTCATCACACAACAAGGGTTGGTTGCCCCATTGACTCTACTCTCAACCATGTGCTTCTTGCTTGCATCATTTTATCAACTAACTTTGCTATACCTCTCACTAGATCATCCTGAAATGCTCATTCTTAGTGTTTGATGTGCAAATTTGACATCTACTTGATTTGCAAGTATGTTATGCACCATAGGAGAAAAAGTTGTTCAATTTCTACCTCCTCGTTTCCACATACTTGACATAGTGTTTCCTCCCCTCACTCCTTGGGTTGGTCCCATTTTCGTGTTTAACATCTCGTCTTATGTGAATTGGTTCTTAGTTGTTCTATTATTTGCTTTTAACACCATGGGATATTGAACCTCAAATTAATTTAACATCACCCTGCCTGGTGGAGTTATCTATGTAATACTGTTATTTTCTCCATTTTCCCTTCTTGCAACATTATTGTGCATAACCTTTCAAAACCCTTTTATTTGTTGGGCACCTTTCTTTTTCTATATCCCAGTATTCCAACATTTTTCTATGTTGTCAATTCCATGTTTTCTTCATCTTGTGTAGCTCATCTAATCCAGGTGGATACTAGTGGCCAACCACATGTTCCACTAATTCATAATAGTTCCACAACTTGGCAGTTTTTTTCTACATTTTTTCAGGTCCCAAAGTTCTAGGGCCATTTTGAGGCCCTAAACAACATTTTTTGGGCGTGCCAGCCCCTAGCATGTAGCGAAAGGCACATGTTAGGTCGAACGAAATGTGTACTCCTCGGCTAGACCTTTTTGATGGTGTACCAAGCGATATCAACTAACCACAACGGGGCCCACAAACCTTTTGGTGTTTCATCTTTTGGGGTTAGGGTTTTCTCATTGATGTTTTAAGTTAAAAGGCCTTTTCAACCTCTTTGTAATCAACTTCTTGCGAATGAGCGTAGTCGACACATATCTCTCTTCTGAGATAAGCTACCACCATTCTCGCTAGCTTGTGTGCTTTGCATTTTACAATCTTTTGTATTCTAGATAGTCGTTAATAGAATATGAGTTTTATTGTATTATTGTGTTCCTTACAATATATTTGTGTATTTCCTTGCTATATCTCTATTATATCTCTGCCTTCATGTCATTCTCAATATAATCCAAATCACCATCTTGGCTTATTTTAACCGAAACATTATCGATGATCGTCGTTGTTGTTTTATAATCTCTCTACAAAATCAGTTTTCTCAATGCCTCCAAAGGGGTGTGATTTTTAATTCTTAGACAACTTGTTATCATGTGTTTTTACACTTGTTCAAACATGGCTCCCCATGTTTATGGATACACTTGGTCTCCATACTTTACATCAATAAAGGATTACTAGGGTTAGGAGTGTTTGAAAGAGGGGGCATGGCATTTGCTAGTCCAGAGCTTTGTTATCCTACATCTATTTTGCAACAAGAAGATTGTTTTTCAGCCTCCTTACATTGTTTTCTTCGTCCATGCATCCCGCTCTAGCTTCTCATTGAAATTTAGTCCCAAATATGTATAACTTTAGTTTATCTCTAGTTGTTCACATCCAAATTTGATTCAAGGTTTGTTTGATCTTATTTTTAGCAAGAAGAATGTTATCTTAGTTTCTCCCATGGTCGTGCTCATCTCAATCTCCATGCAAAAGGACTATTTTCTCTCTAGGTGATCTTGTAAGTTACATAGCATCCTAGTTGTTCATGTCACATCGTCTACATACCACAATTTTATGATAATTCTATTGGCTTTGCCCCTCCCCGAACTTTGTTGTTTTTCCATTCCTCTAGCATATCTATATAAAGTCTAAATAATGTGGGGAAGAGGGGGAAACCATATAGTTATCACATCAAAATTCCCCATTTGCAACATTTCCAGTAGTGTTACAAAAATATGTCACTATGCATAACCTCCATTTTCAGCCTCTTTTCACTACCACGTGACCTCAAACTCACTAGAAATAGCCTAGTTAAACCATGAAATTGACCAAAAAGGTTCAGCATAGATATTACCCCCAAAAAGTGCACTCAAGCAATGTGGATAATACCCTTAAAAGTTGCACTACTCCATAAAAAAAACCAATTTTGATTGTTTCCAACCCTCATTAATGTGCCCAACTTGACATAATGGGAGGTTAATTGTATGTGGACTATCTTAAATCTGAATTTGTAATATCCTAGATCCGGCTAGTCTAGGAAATGTTGCTCATATGATATGCCTATTGTCTGATCGGATACACTGGGGGTTTCTGAATTAGTTTCAACTGAGTGTTTTTACATGCTTGGTGTAGATAATTAATTGTTTGCAACATATAGATGAGCATACAGATAGTAAATGAGACAAAAGACTGTAAACCATATATTATGATATCTTTGCGGAGTACAATGTCGAATGCGACTAAATAAAATAAATCACTCGACTAGATCAATGACGAAAGGATCTTAGTCGAAATACAAGAAGCAAACTAAAACAATAATACCCGATACTAGAAGAAGGTTGTGGGATCAATGGATGAGATGTAAGACCTACTGCAAGCTATGGTGACTCATACGACAACTGTTGTAAGACTGGAAAGTTCGCCTTGGTGGCTAAACCCCTCGGATTTGCCTAGAAACTGTCCCAAACAGTGCGCCCTCCTCTTTCTCTCTCTCTCGGTCCTGATTACTGACTTGTTGACAATCGGCCCTCTACTGATATGTCCAGACCTCGGATGGATCCCCCTAGAGAAATGTGCCCCCTCTGCTACTGGAAACTTCACCCCAGTGATTCTCCCATCAGAATCGGCTAATAAGGGTCTCAAACTGAGCGCCCTAGGCTACTGTGAAATGGGTCGGAAGGATTTCCCTGGATTTGATTTGATGATCACTCGAGAACCCAAAATGTATCCTCCCCAACTGTTGCACCCTCAACGGCTGGAAAATGCACCCCAGATGATTTCCCCGTTGAATTTTGATGAGAAATCAGGANGGTCTCATCACGAACCAACCTTCTCATTTATGTGAAAATGCTTGTGGGTAACATTGCCACCACTGGTCACCAAGCCAGGGCAGTGTCCCTTGACTAGCTTCTTGAAAGAAAAAAGAATTAAAAAGATAAAAAACAATAAGACAAGACCTGGTTAGAGGATAGGGGGTCTCATCACGAGCCAACCTATTAGGTCCATGAGCATCTAGCGGTATGACACTACTGGCATCTGGTCACCACACTAGGGTAGTGGCTCTTGGTGGCATAGCCAAGAGAAAGGGGGTCTCATCACGAGGCAACCTTCTCATTTCCATGAAATGCTTGTGGCTAACATTGCCACCACTGGTCACCAATCCAGGGAAATGTTCTTTGACTAGCATCTTGGAAGAAAAAGAATGAAGATAAAAGGCATGAATGGGCTTGGAAATATTTGCATCCATGACAGGTGCAACTCACCCTCCACAAAGGCACCCCCGGTAAGCCATCCTTGCTATCGTTGCACCTTTTTCCCAGGCATCCCCATCCACCTCACCCACTTACATGACTTGGATTTAATCCTTTCTAGAAACATCCCTCTTCTAGTAGACATTAGCCCAATAGGACGTCATGTCACTTCCTCCAAACTTGCATTACAGACTTGTATAATGTTTTTGAGCACTAGACTGGGGAAAGGGGTTTTATGCACATGTTTAATAATATTGATGATTAGATGTGATTGACATTGTTATGATCCTCGTGACTTATGAGCCTATGGAGGGCGTATCTGTTGATGTGCAGGATCATGCCCGACAGACAGGTACCACGTTGGATAGGTACACATGGGGAGATGATTAGTTCGGACCTCCATGGCGCTGAAGAGCCCACCCGATGGATGTTGAGACCCCAACAGGGGGCAGAGACAGGGCAGAGCATTTGTACCAGGGAAGAGCAGAAGAATCCACCAGAGGAAGCTGAGTTGACCTATACCTAGGGGGGTTGTGCCCCCTTCACTGGAACATTTCCCTTGGAAGGCCTAAGACGTCATCCAGGAGGTTCATGACGTCAACCTTACTTCATGGATGTTTTGTCAGATAGACGGGGCAGTTTGGCACGTGTGGCATGTTGGAGAAGCCCAAGGAGGGCTAACGTTTTGCTCCAGGAGGCTGCATTTGCCCTAGAAAGGGCTAATGTCACCCTAGAAGGGGCATGGCGTCTTGCTTTAGCTTGATTAGGGTTTTAGTTAATCACATTTTAATGTAAAACAATATGAATGTGTATTTTGGCCTTGTCAGGGCAGTTTAGCACGTGTGGCATGTTGGAGAAGCCCAAGGAGGGCTAATGTTTTGATCCAGGAGGCTGCATTTGCCCTAGAAAGGGCCAATGTCACTCTAAAAGGGACATGACGTCTTGCTTTCGCTTGATTAGGGTTTTAGTTTATGACATTTTAATGTAAAACAATATGATTGTGTATTTTGGCCTTGTCGGCCTTTTGATGACCTAAAAAGTAATTAAGGTCATTGCTACTGTATAAATTGAGGGGTTTTACTCTCATGTTTTCATCATCTTTCACTCACACATTAGTGAGGTCTGAAATTTGTGCCTTATTCTAGGATTTTGGCTGAAATAGTGAGGCACACTTGTTGAAGGAAGACTTTTCTTGGCATTTTTGGCATTTTTCTTGGTGGAAGGTGTTACAACTAGGGTTTTGCTACATGGTTTCTTGGTTTATGTAAGTGAATTTCTGCAAACACTTCTTAATTGAATGGTTTTAGTTTTGTTTACTTGCATATGTTATTATAATTTGTTGAATCAAACCCTAGGTGACAAGCACTAGTTAATGTCCTTGTCTCATGTCCCCACTAAGATTTTAAGCCATTTGATTTGCAAGAAGGAGATAGAGCCTTGTCATAGCAACACTCTATTCTTTTCTTCTAGCCTAGCTGTTTTGTCCTTGTTGAGATAAGAAGAAGACAAACACACCAAGGCCTAGGGTTTCTACACCTGGTGAGCCGTTTTTCCCTAGGGTTTGTCTAGTGAAGCCTTGCTTTAACAACACATCACTTACAAACTCTCTTGTCTTAGATCAACCATTATTCACTAGTCGTTTTATTGCCACTAAACTAAAGAAGGAAGAGAGAGCACTGAGGCCTAGGGTTTCTACACCAAAGTGAGCCTCTCTCCCCTAGGGTTTCATTGTCGAGGCCTTGCTATAACAAAACCTCAACATTTAACCCTCTTGTCTTTAGTTTCATCTTTATCATTTAGTCCTTCAGCCTTTGCAGCCTCTTTTGACTCCATTTGCCCTAGTAGTACATTGGTCTAAGACCTTATTTCTTGATTGGCTTGATCACAACTTCAAAACAAACAAATACTTTGAGCAATTACTAACCTTTCTAACCCTAGCCTAGACTAATTTTACTAACCCTAGTGTTATCGTCATCTTTTATGCTATAAACACCTTTGTGCAGCATTCATTTTACCTTCAAAGCAATTGAACAATTGGTTAAGGCATTGTTTATGAAGTGTTGACATTGTTACATTGAATGCCAACGTTTCTTTAGCATTTATTGAGAAGTGATATTGTAATCATTGCTATTGTACAGACATTGATTTACTTCATCAATATTTTTGCTCAATTTCTTATTATCAAAAATGTCATTGATTACATGAAGTACTAACCAACAAGCAAGCTTTGCAATGCATAGTTTCATTGTTGCTTTGTCTCGGGCAGGTACTCTTATTGGTTACTACTTCCGATTATCTTTCATCTTTATTGGCTATTTAGTCAGTACTTTCTGATCAGGTGGTGACTTGTGAGGGGGATTATTATCATTTAGCCTTGCTAAACTTCTTCCCTTCTCAAAACCCCAGGTCATCGGGGATGTCTCCACTGGGCCTTACCTCCCTAAACAGAAAGAACCTTCCCATTGAGGTGACATTGGTGGGATTGGTTCAATTACGCTAGTTTGACATCCTTTCATCTGTCTTTTACCCTAATTACAAACTGTGCGATAACAAGTCCTTTGCTCAAGGAAATACTTTAAGCTATTGTGATTTATTTTGACCACGAATTTGTTGCCCACCAAATATTGTTTGAATTTGGTTAAGGCATGCATGATTGCCAGCATTTCCTTGTCATAAATGGAGTACAACTTCTCGGGTTGACTGAGCTTCCTACTCTCGAACACAATGGGGTGTCCTCCCTGCATCAAAACTGCCCCGATACCCTCGTCAGACGCATCACACTCTAATACAAACGATAAAGTGAAGTCTGGTAATGCTAACACTGGACATGTGCCCATGACTTCCTTCATGTGATCAAAGGCTTTTTGTGACTCCTCAGTCCAGATGAAAGCCTCATGTCGGGTGAGATCTATAAGTGGTGCTCCAAGTTGAGAAAAGCCCTTGACAAACCACCTGTAATAACTGCATAGCCCAAAGAAGCTCCTCAACTCTGTCACATTCCTAAGCGTTGGCCAATCCATAATGGCCCTGATCTTCTCTCAGTGCACCTGTACCCCCTGTTCACTGATGATGTGGCCCAAGTAAAGTAGTTTCGTCATACCGAACTCACACTTGGACTCTTTGGTGTACATTGATTGTGTCTCCATGATGCTCAGTACCTCATACAAATGCCTCCTATGCTCTTGCCATGTCTTGTTGTAGACCAAGATGTCGTCGAAGAAAACCAAGACTGATTTCCTCAACCGTTCCCTGAATATGTGGTTCATGAAAGACTTAAATGTATTTGGTTCATTGGTTAGCCCAAATGGCATAACCAGGAACTCAAAATGACCAAAGTGGCATCTGAATGTCGTATTCTCTATGTCATGCTCTCGGATGTTGATCTGATGATATCCAAAGCGTAGATCAATCTTCAAGAAGAAAACTGCCCCATGTAGTTCATCCATCAACTCATCAATGCGAGGGATAGGATATCGGTTCTTGATGGTTTTCTTGTTCAAGGCCCGATAGTTGATGCACATCCTCATGGTACCATCCTTCGTCAGAACTAAAACAACTGAAGAAGCGAATGGACTGTTGTTAGGTCTCATGTGTCCCATCGCTAGCAATTCCTTAATTGATTTCTCTATATCATCCTTGAACCTCCTAGGATGACGACAAGGTGGTGTGATCATAGGTTTGACCCCCTCCTCCAACTCAATAGTATGCTGAAACCCTTTGTCAGGTGGTCTCCCTGGTGGAATTGAACCAAAAACCTGTTGATGCCTTCCTAACATGTTCATGATCTCTGTCTGATAATGTTGTCGACCCTTTGAATCCTTTTGTGTAGTGATCGAGCACTCTGCAGCATATTCTACCTCCCCGTGTCTAAATATCATGTTATCTCTCAAAGAGTCACCCTATATTGTAGATCATGTGAGCTTGGTAACATACAGGTCTGATTTTAACGAGTAGAATTCTCAATGATGGATCAATCTATGGATTGTTAACAGTTGCATTCATGAGACAATTAAGAATGTATTCTAACATAATTTGCTTCATATGAACTCAATCAGATACTAAATAGGTTTTAATGAATATGGAGAAGTTTTACAAACTGTAAAATCATACATACATCAGATACACATGAAGATAAAGCTATAACAATGAAAAGGTACATTTGCAAACTTATATCATTAATGCAAGGAAATATAGGTTTCTCTCAATCATTAAATGAAACAAGAACCATGTGAATCACTCATAATGGCACAAATGCACGGAAAGTAGATATGAATAAGGAAAATATCATACTAAAGAATCAAGAATCCAGAAATACAGTCTTTCAGACCTCAAACTATACAAGTCTTCTCAAGTCTTCCAAATTGAACCACCCTCTCTAGCTCCTTCTAACCCTTCTCCACCCTTGTACCATAAAATATATATCACTATAGGTCCTTTCCATCTCGCAAATTCAAACTCCAACCCCTTTCCCAAAATAGAAACAATTACAAACAGAGAGTGACACGTTTTAACTGATTTCCTGCTTTTCAAGAGGCGAAATTATGAAAAATAGGCTTCAAAATGCCACTTGTAATTCTCAAAATATAACAACTGTGTAAAATATGAGAATGATTTTTTTAGATAAACTCGTTCTAAAGAAAAACCTCTCTCGGTTTCTTGAAATTCATCTCCAGCTAGTCGGAATATGTGTCGCAAAAACATGTCTCAAACATGAAATCATGAAAACTGAAAAAATAGGGCTCAAAGATTCTTTTAAATCTCCCAATACGTGACACCTATGTGAAAAATGAAAGAGGTTAATGTTCTTGGGTCCGTGCCTAACAATAACCTCCTTTGGATTTTGAAAATTCATCTCAGTTCACCCAAAAATCCTCCTGGAAGTTAACTGGTCAAAAATATCAGTTCAACATTCCTAGAACAGAGTTTTCGTAGCACATTTTGTAGCGCATTTCGTAGCACCTGTCTCAATTCGCAGCACCTGAGCCAGTTCATAGCGCCAAAGGAGAATCAAGTAGCCAAATCCTTCTTGACCTCCAAACAAGACAAAAAATCTCATGGAGTACCCGATGGTTATGAGGTTGATGTTGCTAACTTCATATTTGCACTCAGATGTCTACAACCTATCCAACCTACAACCCTCTTCTTCCACCAGTTCACAGCACCATATCAAACATAGCTTTCACACTTGAATGGATTTATAGTGGAAAAGGGGAGACATTGAGTACAACCTAGATGTATGACATGTCAAGGAAATGACATAAAAAACCAAAGATATGACTCATGGGGCTTCTTACCTGTCATGATAACAATCACGTAGCTCAAACTTTAGATCAAGGTTATACATAGCCTTATTCATTTTGAAACCAAATATAACTTTATGATTACAACCTAAAGACTCAACACCTATGTCCTATAAACCTTATGACTCGAAAACAAAACCAAGTTGAATTTTTTGACCCATACAATCTTATGTGTTAATAGATCCTCTCCATCCTCTTAGCCGAAACTGTCACGGGTGCCCCTATTGACATGCCCCTCATAATGATCCTCTTCCCATCACTGTCCCTAAACCCCATCTCCAAGGTTTGTTAGTTGGTGATGATTTTTCCCAATGTGATCAACCACTGGACTCCCAACACCACATTTGTGTCTGATAGGTCAACTACATAAAATGTGTCTCTCACGGTGTAGCTACCTAACTTTATCTCCAAGTCTGGGACTCTGTTTAGACATTCCACTGTATCTCCATCTACTACTGCAATATCAAATCCCTCAAACTCCTTTGTTTGAAGTGTTTGCCTCGATACCAATGAAGCATCAATGAAGTTGTGGGTGCCCCCACCATCGATTAAGGTGATTTCTCGTTGTCCCTTAATAATCCCTTTGATCTGGAGGGTGTCATAATTGGGAACACCAGAAAGGGTCGCAATGACTCCTCCCTTTGTTGGTTTATATCCATTAGCCTAATCAAGAGGTTGTGGTGCTACCGGTGGGTGGGTCCCTGTCGGTGTTGGTGGTCTCCGTGGAGGTTGCTCCTCTACCTATAATGGCTCTTCCTCTGAGCTAGTAGATCTGTTGTCCTACTCCTCCTCCTCACTATTCACAATGTCTATTGCCACCTCAATATAATGGATCTCTCCCTTGCCCATGCACCTGTGGACTTGGACCCAAGGGTATCTGCAAGAGAAGCATAGCTTATTCCTCATCAACTCTTGTCTGGTGTCATCGTCCAACTTGGGCTTACCCTTCCATTCCCTTTGAGGATTTTTTTGATCCATATCTCTCTATGGTACAAAGTGTTTGGTAAAGGTTTTGGGTTTCAACATTGATTCCCCCGTCTCTCTTGCGCACAATGGCCTCATGTAGGGTTTGAGGCTTGAAAGCCTTAACCCAACCCCTCAAGGGCCATGTCAATGCCTCGGTGAACAACATCACCAATCTGTGCTCTAATATATCGGATACGGCCACTGCCTTCTGTTGGAACTATGTGATGAAGGCCTCGACTGATCCTGTTTGTCTCAACTATGTAAGTTCCCTAAAATGGAGCTTTGTATCTCTCCTGTCAAACCTCTCCATCAACCTCTTAATGAACTCCAAGTATGAAGCAATTTGGTTGTACCACCACTCATAGGCCTCCCCATCCAAGTGCAAGGTGGCAAAGCTGATGGCTTATGACTCTGTCATTGGGTTAAGCTTGAAATATGTGTCAAGCTTGTGTACCCATGCATGAGTTGAGCATCGCGATGATATGTTGAAAGTAAGAATGTTCAACTTACCCACTTTCTTGATGAAATCCATGTTTTGAGTTTTCGCATTGCCCCTTTGTGCCTCTTGGGGTCAGTTTCGATACCGGATCGAATATTAGTCTAGAAAACTCATGTATGCATGGAACTCTAGTCCTACTGCCAAGTAGTCTCTCCTGTACTCTCTGAATGCATCCTATGGCACTATCTGTCCCTGACCTAGTTGTCATCCTGCATGCCCTGGTTGTTCGAACAGCTACTCCCCCTGGAACTGTGGATATAAAGGCTGGGGAATCCTCCCAGATGATGTATAGGCTTATATAGGTAAAGGGTGTGCACTCGCTCCACCCTGAGATCCACTAGAGCCACTAGCCCCACCTCTCTAGTGTCCTCCTAAACCATTCGCTCTTCCTACAAGATTGACACCTATAGTGCTCACTCTATGATGGAATTATGATATCAAACTAAAACAATAATACCTGATACTAGAAAAAGGCTGCAGGATCTATGGATGAGATGTAAGATCTGTTGCAAGCTATGGTGACTCATATGACAACCGATGCAAGACTGGAAAGTTCTCCCTGGTCGCTAAACCCCTCGTATCTATCTAGAAATTGTCCTAAACAATGCACCCTTCTCTCTCTCCCAATCTTAATGACTAACCTACTGACAATCGACCCTCTGCTGATATGTCCGGACCCCAGATGGATCCCCCTGGGAAATGTGCCCCCTCTACTGCTGAAAACTTTACCCTAGTGATTCCCCCGTCGGAATCGGCTGATAAGGGTCTCAAACTGAGCACCCTAGGATACTGTGAAATGAATCGAAAGGATTTCCATGGATCTGATATGATGATCACTCAGGACCCCCCAATGTGTCRTCCCCAACTGTCGCACCCYCAAYGGCTGGAAAATGYGCCCCAGATGATTTCTCCATCAGAATMTGAGAAGAAACTAGGCAATAGATGCACCTTACCTTYCTCTCAACTGGGTCGGAARGGAATCCTTGGATTCTCCCTAGATGGGAGAAGTCGACTCACTAAACCTCCTCAGAAGTTGTGMCCTCATCCTGAATAAGTCTTCCCTTGCTATTGCAACCTGTGTAAGACCGATGGAAGATCTRTGTGATCTCCCTGGTGACTAGGATGTGTCTCTCAACATTGAAATCAACCACTAGGTGTATTCCTCCTRGAATCCATYGATCTCTCTCTCTTGAGATGTGTCTCTCTCCTCAATGACAAGTCAAAATATTCAWAATGTCAAATTAGGTTGCTTTACCCTTCCTTTATAGCTTCCCGAAACCCTAATTTGTTGTTGACCTATTTTTAGCTTATCTATTCTATTTTTAGCTCACTTTGACTTAAAAGCACTTTAGTCACTTTTAACTTAATGTCACTTTCGAATTATAACACCCTCAGTTGAAGTGACCTCTAGTAACCTTGTTTACCCCTACAAGGCCTTAGCTATAGTCTAACGAGGTTGTTTAGACCATTAAGCCTCCTCTCTGGAGCTCCTATTTGGAAAGGGACATTACATAATTCATATTATTAATCTTGATTTGGTCATCTTTAACCACTATTTGGAAGACTATGTGTTACACATCAAAATTCCTCACTTCGATAATGTCACAATATCATTGTCGCAAGTGTCATAAGTGTCACACTTTTGCCGCAAGTGTCACATTCTTGTCACGTAAGTGTCGCATCACGAACGACACCATGAAAACACTTGACACAACCCCGAAAACATGTTAGAAGAAGTAGCCACATCATTTGATAGTCAGAACAAAGTGTTTTTCTATGAGAATTGGTCATCTTGGCAACTTTTGGAAGTGCAGCGCTCCCTTGCTCATATACAGGGAGCATTAGCGCTCTTTGTCTATCTAGCATGCATCGTTGTAGTGCTATGTTTCCCATTGTAAGGGAGCACCGAATTGGTTAAGCAAATCTTGGAAGAAATCCCCTTTTTCTCTAAAGACAACTATGGATGGATCGAGTTGCTTTGGCTCGAATCCAACCATTAGGTTGCATCTAAGGGAGATATCACAACTGATGGAGTCATATCCTCAACTAATCCCAAATATAACCAAGGTGGTTGAGCCTCTCAAAGCAACTAAATGGAGGCATTCTCATGGTGAACAGGGAGGGAAAATAATCTACAAATCATTGTTATTCTCTTCATGGATCTTTTGAGCAAGGGGTTGGACGAAGAGGACTTAGAGAGGTTGTTGCAACACCATCTGAAGATTGTAAGTCTCTCTTTAAAGTTCTCATAAATATACTTGGGTATACTTATAGTATGTGTTTACATGTACTTGTCTATGCTTATTTTAATATTCATAGATAGATTGGTTTTGTCTAATCTATTAGAGTAGGAGATAGTCGTTTGTCTTTTGGTTGTCCATTGCAGGTACTATTCATAACTCGCAGATTGGAGCAACTTGGAAAAACTTTGAAAGTGAGGTACATCATGCTATCCCTCTTACTCTCTTTTTTTATAGATAAAGTTAATCTATAGGAATTGTAGTGTCTAATGGTAGTTTTCTGTCTTGGTAGAGGGGTCTGTACTCTAAGGGAAAATTCATCTATCCACGGGGGAATTATTTCGTAACAGAAATTGGCGACTCCACTGGGGATTAAAACAAACATAGACAAGTACATGTAAACACATACTAGAAGGAAGGAAAAAATTGTTTTTGTAGATGTAAACAATCCTTAGTCGTTCAATTGGGAGGCAAAACTGTTTCTGTAGATTTTGAAGTAGTCGATGCTCCCCTCGATTATAACTTATTGTTAGGGAGAAGTTGGTTCTATGCTATGAGTGTTGTCGCTTCATTGGTTTTTCGATGCGTTCAATTCCCTCATCAAGGTAAAATTGCAACGATTGATCAGTTAGATTACTGCACCCCAGATGCTTGCACTCAAATGACCAACAACATTCCTTTTCTGGGAGATTCCAAAATCACTTATGAAAGTGTTCAGGTAGGTCTTTTGAAATACTCTTCGCTCATGGGTATCTTCCTTACACCTCTTCCTCCCACTATGCAACATATCGCAATGGTTAATATGATTTCAACTATGGCACATCAATCCCCCGAATCATCTTATCCATGGATCGTGCCTAGTCCCTTAGAATTTGATACACTAGGTGACACCATGCCACTTAGTCCTACAGAGGCTGACACCATGCCACTTAGTCCTACAGAGGATCAATACGACACCATTCAGTCTGCCTCTCTTTCCTTGGATGATCAACATCTATTGGCCTCTACGACTTATTCATTATCATCCTGGTTAAATTCCATATCCTCTACTTTTGATTACATCCTACAAATTTTTCCATCAGATGAATCTATTATGGAAATCCTTAATATCGAGGAGGCACCATGGGATGACAACCACCATTGCTCGTCCTTTCTTCTTAGTTTGGATGACATAGAGAAGTATATTTCCTCTATCTTTCCTAGTGATATCATTGACTCTCCCCAATCTCCAATACTCACTCAAGATACCATCTTCGAGGGGAATCTGGGAAACATCTCTTCCACTATCACCATCGACATATCCATTAAAGAAGGTATTGTTGAAAACATACAACTAGGCACCAATTGTTCAGTTGAAGAATTTGAAATTTATATCATCTTGTTCAAAGAATTTCATGACATCTTCGCCTGGACTTACGAAGAAATGCCAAGGATCTATCCATCAATCGTTGTGGATGAAATCAAAACTTACACAGGAGTTAAACCTGTGAGATAGAAACTTCACCTGGTCCATCCTAAGAAAACCATGGCAATCAAGGCAGAAATAGAAAAACTTGTGAAATCTGGTTTTAGTTATCTTGTCCCTTTGATCGAATGGGTTTCCAACATCGTTTTGGTCACCAAGAAACAAGGGACCATTCACGTTTGTGTCGATTATCAGGATCTTAATAAGGCTTGTCCCAAGGATAATTACCCTACACCCTTTATCGACCAAATTATTGATAATTGTGCAGAAAACATCATTTTCTCTTTTATGGATGGCTTCTCTGGATATAACCAGATCGACATTTTACCGGTTGATCAACACAAAATAGCCTTCATCTACCCTTGGGGAACTCTCGCTTATCGGAAATTACCTTTTGGCCTTAAAAACACTGGAGCCACTTTCCAGCGGGCCATGTCGTATGCATTCCATGACATCAAACATATTGTTGAAGCTTACCTCGATGACTTACCCACTCATTCGTCTCGTCAACGAGACCACGTTGGTCACCTACGAGCCATATTTTTTTGATATCAGTTTTGCAACATACGTTTGAACCCCCAGAAATGCATTTTCACTGTTGAATCAGGACGACTCCTTGGATTCGTAGTTTCCAAAGATGGGATCAGGGTGGATCTCTTAAAAGCCAAATCCATTCTTGCTTTATCTCCTCCCAACAACCTCACTCAACTGCAAAGTTTGCAAGGGAAGACAAACTTTCTTCGTCGTTTCTTTTGCAATTACGTCGAAATAACTAAAGAATTCATGAGATTGTTGCAGAAACATGCCCCTTTCATCTAGGATGCAACCGCTCAATGCTCATTTGATGCTCTTAAGCATTCCTTAACGAAGACAACTCTTTTGTATCCACCGAATTATGCGAAAGATTATATCATTTATTTGGTTGCCTCTACTTCCACTATTTCTATGGTGTTAGTACAAGAGGATGATGACGACACCGAACATATGATCTATTATCTGAGTAAAAGTCGACCAGGTCCCGAACTTCGGTATTCACATGTCGAAAAGTTGGCTTTGGCAATAGTTATTGCAGTCCAAATATTTCACCATTACATTTTGTTACACACTACCATGGTCATCGCTGACTCGAACCCCATGTACCACATCTTAACTCGTCAAGTATTTGGGGGAAAATATTCCAAATGGATTGTCATTCTTCAAGAATTCAATCTCGAGTTTGCCAAATCCAAGGCTAAGAAGTCATTGGTTTTTGCTAAATTAATTTGCGATCTTCCCCATATTGATGAGGATATTGAGTCCAACGATTCCCTTCGTGATGAATCCTTGTTCCTTATTAGTACGTTTGATCCATGGTATGGATATATACTTCTCTATCTCCAAACCCAATGCTTTCAGCCTAGCATTTCACATGATGAACGACGTAGCATTAGACACCACTCAAAATGCTACCTTATCATTGGTGACACCTTGTACTTTTGTGGCATTGATATTGTCTTACAGTGTTTCTTAACCCATGAAGAGGTTGAACAAGTTTTAAATGACCGTCACCTTGGAGCTTGTGGCGGTCATCTTTCTGGGATGGCTACAACCCAAATTTTTTTATGTGTCAGTTATTTTTGGCCTTCCATATTCAAAGATTGCATTGAGGCTGTTAAAAAATACCCATCCTCTTAGATCTTTCAGAGGAAAGCACCTACCCACCTAGCTCCACTTCATCCCAGTGTTGTCGTCGACCCCTTTGCAAAATGGGGCGTCGATTTTATGCAATGTAAGGCTACCTCAGCCGAGGGGCACAGTTATCTCATTGTCATCGTCAATTATTTCACTAAATGTTCTAAGGCTATGCCTACATTTCTTAATGATGGTCGCACTGCAACACTTTTTGTGTTCAATCACATCATCACTCGATTCAATGTGCCACAAGCTATTGTAACTGATCATGGATCTCATTTCTAGAATGAGATGATGGGATAATTACACAGCAAGTTAGGTTTTCTCCTTGACAACTCATCCCCCTACTATCCTCACGCAAATGGACAAGTTGAAGCCATCAACAAAGTCCCAAAGACAATGCTTCAACACATGGTGGGTGTAAACAAAATCTCTTGGCACTTGCAACTCTTCTCTACACTATGTGCTTATCAAACTTCAGTTAAAACGACAACTAGATTTACACCCTTCGAGTTGGTATACGAGATAGAAGCGATATTACTAATCGAATGTGAGATTCCTTCATTGAAACTCACCGTAGAACTCTTACCCCACAGATCTTCTAAAGAGGAACGATTCTTATATATGACCAAGTTGGATGAAACTCGTCGCAATGATGCTCTCATCAATGAGACGTATCAAAAATGCATGAAAAATCAATATGATAAGACCATCCAACCTCATACTTTCGTAGAAGGAGATCTAGTCCTAGTCTATGATCAAGATCATGACAAACTGGGGGCAGGAAAGTTAGAACCCACATGGCACGGGCCATACATCATAAAACATGTGCTACATAGAGGTGCCTACAAGTTAGTAGACTACAATGGAATATCTCTCGGTGAGCCCCGAAATGGGATTTACCTCAAGAAGTACTATGCATATAATATCTCGCATGTGTGCTTTGTACATTACTGTACTATATACTCTTGAATTGGTGAGTCTTTTATTTTGTGTGCATGAGTTTTGTCTCAACAACTTATACTTTGCTTTATGATTGAATGCAAAGATGACATCATCCTTTCCCATCAATTTTGGATTTGCGGATGGCACTAATTGACATACCCGGAACATCGCTTCTGCAGCTTGGGTCATCTACCACTCTAGCTAGTTAGTGAGTTCAGGAGGGATTTGTCTCATATCTGCAACCAATAATGTTATAGAGTATCATGCCATCATCAGACTCTTAACCGAAGCCTCTTCTCTAGGTATATCTCAATTGATTATAAACCTCTATTCTCAACTCGTAGCCCATCAACTAAATCATGAGTACGTCGTTCACAACTCAACTTTACTACGTCTCTATCTAAGGGTTTGTCATCTCGAAAGAGCTTTTGAATTTCTTGAATACAAACACATATCAAGATAAATCAAAACAATTGTGGATTTGTTAGCGAATTACATGTTGGATTGGTATATTGTGCATAGATAAACACTTGAAACATAAATGATATGTATAAAACACATCACATAAAACAAAAATACAACATAGGTAGCCACCGCAAAAGTCGTTTATGTATATAAGCATGCTAGCAATTTTTTTTTGTCAAATACATCATACAAAAGTACGTAATGGGGAAAAACATGGGCCTTCATGCCCATAGAATCATCCTAAAGAATACAAAATGTATGAGGACTCTAATTGTCCCCCTGTATCACATTGTGCTCTGCATAGCATAGTACCGCTCGTGTTACCCATCGTAGAAGGTGTATGCTGCTGCTGAAGGTGTAGAGGCATATCTCGCCTCCTCAGGGGTGGAACACCCATGGTCAAACCCCGAAGGTTCCTCTCCACCTCCTAGAGTCCTACCCACTACAACATCATGCTCTGTTGTCACCTGTGCATCTCCATGACACCCTAGTGCTGGAATCTCTGTCGGACGTGACACACCTCTGTCTGCATGATGAAAACAAATGACTTAGATCCCTATTTGTCCAACCAAAAACATATAAAAACAACCAAAAATATTTTTACAAGGTCATGATCTTTCATACATGATGCATCCCACTGTATACCCTCGGGAAGTACCAATTTCGCAGTACCCCTGAAATATACCCCAACATAAGGGAAGTCCTCGATCACCATCAACTTCCTCCTCCACCATGCAAAGAAGTCGAAAATGAACCTAAAAGCTGAGGGCTCATTCCCCAACCTCGAGGAGAGACCATTCAACCTCTCCATGCGAGGTTAAGTCACAGAGCGTGCTATCATTGCAACCTGTGGTTGCATATGGGGAATCCACTTTATAAAAAATGAGACCAAGAAAGAACCATATCCAAACTATTTTTGTCTGTGAGTTCTGCATTTGGATATTTGCTCTTTAACATTGCTTAGGAACCATGCACTCCAGTTGAATAGACTTGGTTCCAAACACTGAACTGCATAAGAAATTTGGGATTTAGAAGTGAGATGGGCACTAGTGCTCCTTGCCAACTTGGTGATAGCAAACAGGACGGATCAAAATGATAGATCCCTCACATTTTTTATAACGATCCTTCCTCCCACCAACCGTGACCCCGGTGTGCAGTATTCGACAACATATGCCTCAGTCGGTCCCGGAGTACCCCGATGTCCAGACAAAAGTATGGGCGCCCCTCTCCTCGAGAGCCCCATCAAAAAGTATACATTGTCCATCTCAATCTCAAGCATATGTGACCCTATTTGAAACACTTGCTCATCATTGTCCCATAGACCGATCAAGTATTCAAGCGATAACACTTCTTTCCTCATGTTATGAAGTTTGAAGTACTTGAGCAAGCCAAAATTGCGTAAGGCCGTCTCGCTTGAGGTTCTTGAAGAGCAACAATGTCATCAAACCCATGCTCGCGTTCTTTCCACTCAATCATGGTTGGCTATCGATGAAACCTTCAAATACATCAATTAATCATCATTAGCTAAACCCTCAATGAAAGAAATTTCCTCTTTTTAGCCTAACAATCAAAGAATTTTTGAGTTTTCTGCCTAGAGCTCCCTCAAAGAAGAAAATAGAGCGCTAGCGCACCCTCAACGCACACACCAGGGCATTGAAATCACGATCGACGCTCCCCTCGATGCCTCGGGGGAGCGTCGATCGAGTTCGACGGTCTAGGGCTTCCCAAGGAGCCTAGAACACCTAAACTAAAGGATGAAATGCAATAAAAAGGCATGAAAATAATGAGAAGGAGGAAACAACCAACCTGGTCTGGACGATTTCGAAAACGGTCGCCCATAGCCCCCGCAATCAATGCTCGAAAAAATGCAACAAAAGAGGTAAAAACTCAAAGACTAGAGGAGAATGGTAAAAAGAATACGTAAAAATTAAATTTTGACCTAATTTGATATTTGATATGTTCAATTTGGTCATTTCTCCTTATTATAAAGTTTGTTTTGGGTTTTTTTATTATTATTATGTTTCGAGAAATTACTAATATCTTGTGCTCAAAACGACTTAATTTTACAGGAATTTGAGTAGAGTTTTTACGATGACCTTATAACACCAATGAGCTTAGTATTTGTTCTTTCTCGTGCTCACAAATACATGAGAATGTAACCGAGTATGTTTTTATCACTTTTTCGGACTCGTAAAGGTTATACGAAAAAGGAACCCCCTGAGTCTCCTTTAAGCTATTTTCAGACTCTCTAAACATGAAAAGATTGTCGAGTGATCTTGCTTCCTTTCACACTCCTTAAAAGGTTCGAAAGGGTGTCTTCTGAATAATGGTTTATCTCTTTTTCGGACATTGGGGACTAAAATTACGAAAAACGACAAGCCTGGAGTTGTCTGTAAGTTCTTTTCAGACTCTAAATATGAAAAAACAAAGAGTCTTCCTTCTCTGAACTCATTAAACTACACATTGAAGGGCCTATCGAGCATGTGTTATCCTCCTCGAGATCGTTAAATTAAAAAGAGGTACTCATCTATTTGGATGGGGGGGGGGTATTTAAGGAAGTGGGTCAAGTTTCTTGAAAGCTTTTGTAAACAGCTCTTGTAGTCGCCCTTGAACACGACACTTGTTTTAACCTCCACACTGAACACTTGGATAATCCGCTAAACCTCTGCACTGAACCAATCCTATAATTCTTTCTACTCCTTTGAACCATCCAAAGAATGCCTCAACACTCGTTGCATTACGTTTTGGTCCACTTTGTGTTTATGTTGCCAAGTCTCATGTCGTGCCTCAGTGTTCAAGGGAAGTTTCCGCCTCGAGAGTCAACCATCTACAAAATTACTAGTTTCCATACCCGTGGCAGTCTGTGTTCATCTACTATATCTTATCACTTTCCTGTGTCAGTTTCATGTCGATGATGGGGGATACATCAAGGCCTTGATTCGACGAGTCTTTTCCTATCGACTTCAACACATCATCCGGGAATTAGACTTAGAAACCAGTTAATACCTTGGGACCTGCATGCCTCGATGACATGCCTCCTCACTTTCAACAATGGCTTTGCATCATTGACCTCTGATTGGATGATTCCACGAATGTTCGACCTCAACTCATTTATTCACATTCGTTGGATTGTACTAGGGCACCTTGGGAGTCATTGACATCACTAGTTATTTCCCTCACACTTGTTAACGATTTACCTCAATGATAGATAATCAAGTGGTTTCTACCATGTTCAATGTCAAAACATCTATTCACATGGCTAGATTCATACCACATATGGATTTGGACGAAGACCCTGGGTTGAACATTCACTCCGATATCTGCTTTGCCAAGGCTGTGAAGGAAGTTATTTGAGCATGTTGATACTTATACTATCACATAGATCCACGTTGTATTGGTCTGTGGCTATGTTTTATCATCTCGTAGCTACACTGTGTACTGTCATAGAAGTATGGATCCACATTATATCTCTGGTGGCCATACCCTTAGTCAATATCAACATGGATCTGCAGTATATTTATTGGAAGCCATACTTTGCGTCATTTATAGTCCGAGCATAGGTATGCCTGCCTTGAGAGTGGAGCACATATTAACGATGTTTGATGGTTGTCTACAACTTCTACCAGGTTCCCCGACTCCATACCCTTGCTTCGAAGAATCTACAAAGTGTTTCGACCATCAGCTTTTATTTTATGACTTCACACTTTGGGGGGCAATATGTTACACATCAAAATTCCTCACTTCAATAATGTCACATTCTCATTGTCGCAAGTGTCGCATTCTCGTCACATAAGTGTTGCATCGTGAATGACACCATGAAAACACTTGACACAACCCCTAAAACATGTTAGAAGAAGAAGCCCTGTCATTTGACAGTCGGAACAAAGTGTTTTTCTATGAGAATTGGTCATCTTAGCAACTTTTGGAAGATCAACGCTCCCCTGCTCATATACAGGGAGCGCTAGCGCTCTTTGTCTATCTAGCATGAAACATTGTAGCGCTTTGCTGCCCATTGTAAGGGAGCACCGAATTGGTTGATAAAATCTTGGAAGAAATCCCCTTTTTCTCTAAAGACAACTATGGATGGATCGAGTTACTTTGGCTTGAATCTAACCCTTAGGCTGCATCTAAGGGAGATATCACAACTAATGGAGTCATATATTCAACTAATCCCAAATATAACCAAGGTGGTTGAGCCTCTCAAAGCCTATAAATGGAGGCATTCTCATGGTGAACAGGGAGGGAAAATAATCAACAAAGCATTGTTATTCTGATCGTGGATATTTCGAGCAAGGGGTTGGATGAAGAGGACTTGTAGAGGTTGTTGCAACATCATCTGAAGATTGTAAGTGTCTCTTTAAAGTTCTCATAAATATACATGGCCTATTTCCTTCTAATATGTGTTTACATGTACTTGTCTATGCTTGTTTTAATCTTCATAGATAGATTAGTTTTGTCTAATCCATTAGACTAGGAGATAGTCGTTTGTCTTTTGGTTGTCCATTGTANGCCTCGAGAGTCAACCATCTACAAAATTACTAGTTTCCATACCCGTGGCAGTCTGTGTTCATCTACTATATCTTATCACTTTCCTGTGTCAGTTTCATGTCGATGATGGGGGATACATCAAGGCCTTGATTCGACGAGTCTTTTCCTATCGACTTCAACACATCATCCGGGAATTAGACTTAGAAACCAGTTAATACCTTGGGACCTGCATGCCTCGATGACATGCCTCCTCACTTTCAACAATGGCTTTGCATCATTGACCTCTGATTGGATGATTCCACGAATGTTCGACCTCAACTCATTTATTCACATTCGTTGGATTGTACTAGGGCACCTTGGGAGTCATTGACATCACTAGTTATTTCCCTCACACTTGTTAACGATTTACCTCAATGATAGATAATCAAGTGGTTTCTACCATGTTCAATGTCAAAACATCTATTCACATGGCTAGATTCATACCACATATGGATTTGGACGAAGACCCTGGGTTGAACATTCACTCCGATATCTGCTTTGCCAAGGCTGTGAAGGAAGTTATTTGAGCATGTTGATACTTATACTATCACATAGATCCACGTTGTATTGGTCTGTGGCTATGTTTTATCATCTCGTAGCTACACTGTGTACTGTCATAGAAGTATGGATCCACATTATATCTCTGGTGGCCATACCCTTAGTCAATATCAACATGGATCTGCAGTATATTTATTGGAAGCCATACTTTGCGTCATTTATAGTCCGAGCATAGGTATGCCTGCCTTGAGAGTGGAGCACATATTAACGATGTTTGATGGTTGTCTACAACTTCTACCAGGTTCCCCGACTCCATACCCTTGCTTCGAAGAATCTACAAAGTGTTTCGACCATCAGCTTTCATTTTATGACTTCACACTTTGGGGGTCAATATGTTACACATCAAAATTCCTCACTTCAATAATGTCACATTCTCATTGTCGCAAGTGTCACATTCTCGTCACATAAGTGTTGCATCGCGAATGACACCATGAAAACACTTGACACAACCCCTAAAACATGTTAGAAGAAGAAGCCCCGTCATTTGACAGTCGAAACAAAGTGTTTTTCTATGAGAATTGGTCATCTTGGCAAATTTTGGAAGATCAACGCTCCCTTGCTCATATACAGGGAGCGCTAGCGCTCTTTGTCTATCTAGCATGAAACATTGTAGCGCTTTTCTGCCCATTGTAAGGGAGCACCGAATTGGTTGAGAAAATCTTGGAAGAAATCCCCTTTTTCTCTAAAGACAACTATGGATGGATCGAGTTACTTTGGCTTGAATCTAACCCTCGGGTTGCATCTAAGGGAGATATCACAATTGATGGAGTCATATATTCAACTAATCCCAAATATAACCAAGGTGGTTGAGCCTCTCAAAGCCTATAAATGGAGGCATTCTCATGGTGAACAAGGAGGGAAAATAATCAACAAAGCATTGTTATTCTGATCGTGGATATTTCGAGCAAGGGGTTGGACGAAGAGGACTTGTAGAGGTTGTTGCAACATCATCTGAAGATTGTAAGTGTCTCTTTAAAGTTCTCATAAATATACTTGGCCTATTTCCTTCTAATACGTGTTTACATGTACTTGTCTATGCTTGTTTTAATCTTCATAGATAGATTAGTTTTGTCTAATCCATTAGATTAGGAGATAGTCGTTTGTCTTTTGGTTGTCCATTGTAGGTAGTATTCAAAACTCGCAGATTGGAGCAGCTTGGAAAAACTTCGAAAGTGAGGTACATCATATTATCCCTCTTACTCTCTTTTTCGATGGATAAAGTTAATCTATAGGAATGGTAGTGTCCAATGGTACTTTTTTGTCTTGGTAGAGGGATCAATACTCCAAGGGAAAATTCACCTGTTCGTAGGGGATTTATTCCATAACACCATGTCAAGGGGGTTTAACCATGATTTTTTCGATAAATAAAGCATTTGAGGTCTCTCCACTAATCCATTATCACAAGTGGCTTTATGTTACTGAAATATCACCATAAATATTGAAGACCTCTTCCTCTTGATAGCATATTTCTTGTCTAGGTATCTTGCTTATCCATCAAGGAGGGAGTCAACACATCAAGGAAGCTAAGGACCCATCCCAAGGAGGGGCTTTGGATCCCACCAACTTCAACAAGCTCATCTAACAAGTGCATTATTTGGCCTTCCTAGTGGTAATGAAAGATTCTTTACATTCTTTTAGATTTATTGTTCATGTTTAATGCAATGGTTTCTTTCTTTTGTTCTCTCTTGCATGAATAAGCTAGGGTTTGAATATTGCAAGTAGACTTGGGGTTTGGATTTCATACTCTAAACACCATTTTGTTTGGGATTAATATACAACCATTAGGATAGTGTCATTTGTACACACTTGAACAAGTTCCACCCAACAAATTGACAACTCCATTATGGAAAAGATCCACATCTTATTCCCTAGTTGTAGGTGTGTTTGTTGTTCCCCCTCACCCTTTTCACTCATAGTGTAGATATTGGATTTGATTTATGTTTACGTCTATTATGATTTTACACAAGCCATCAAGTCATAATCCTTCATTTCTACCTCATGAACATACTGGCAGCTTCCATTGTCAATTTCTACAATTTTTAATGGTCCAATGCACCTTTTGAGGGTGTTTGTTGTTGATGATTACAGCTGTGTGAGACATCCTCCAGGACACAGACTGATTGCGTCCACCTAAGAGAGAGCCCATGAGTTGGGTGTGTGGTTCCTATCTGAGACAGAACTGGAACATTGTGTTAGTCTCCTCCTTACCGAGAGTTGAGAAGAACTCCATATGATTCTTATGTGTAATGCAGTGAGAAAGAAGATCTGCTGAGTTAGATGTGCATGTGGCTGAGCACAGGTGAACATGTGAATTCCCATGAGATGGGTGCATCGTTATGAGACAAATATGAAAACGATGTATAAGCCTCCTCTGAGTAGAGAGTTGAGATGATGAACTCCAGATGACTCTCCCGTGTAATGCAGTGGGAAAGAAGATCTGTTGAGTTGGACGTGCATGTGGATGAGCACAGGTGAACGTGATCCTAGTGGCTGAGCACTAGTGAGTGTGGTTCTTCTGTGAGACGTAGTGAGATAGAGATATGGACATCCCTATGGATGTGACCCTAGTGGTTGAACACTAGTGGGTGTATGAGATCCCTTGCTATATTGATCAAGAGTCAGACTTATCCGTAACCCTAATTGTAATGTAAAGGGTACAGGTCGGCCCCACCTTAATGTAATAAATAATTAATGTAAAAGATAATTAATATGGTAATTATTAATTATATTGTGAGTTAGTGAGGTCGGTCATGTTGTGCCAATAGACACTTATGTTGAAAGGTTCAGTCTAATATAAGTAAAGTTAAATTCCCCATTGAGGAATCATATCTTAAGTGTGAGTTTGGAAATTTCAGCAAGTACATCTTCTTGGGA
>JZKD02S2422902.1:15663-28168 GCA_000966675.3 Picea glauca
GAATGCACCCTTTATCCATCTCCCCTTTAACATTGTTGCTATTGTTTTTTCACGGGACCATTGACTATGAACAAAAGCTATTCATCCAAGCACTTTTCAGAGTAATTTCTATCACCTTAACCTTTGTGTTAATTTCAGGGAGAAAAGGTTCTGTTAGCGATAAAAAATGCACTCGCATTTTTGAAAGAATGATGCCTAATCTTGTGGGGAACATTTGACTAGCTTACTGAGCTCCAAATGCAGATTTGAAAGCACCATTGGAAAGATTAGGATTTTTAGATGTCGATCCACTATTCAAGCATGTAAAACAGACTCTCCATGACTGAGAAATTTGTTTTTTAAAAAATCTGCGCTTTCACCAGCTAACTCGTCTTGAATTTTGCTAGTTAGCTGGTGAAAGCTCTGCTTTTCACTAGCTAAGGAGTGGATTTTCGGGTAAACTAGCTGGTGAAATCCTGTCACGGCCAGAATAACCGAATTTTTGCCCAGATCAAGATTTTTTGAGTTTGAATGGTTTGAAACCACTTCAAATGGACAGTTGTTGAATTATCAAGTCTGATTCAAAGGTTAGTTTTGAGGGATAAGGTCAAAAAGAGGTTTTTCTACTACATTTGGCATCTTTTTCAAAGGCAGAAAATCAGGGTTTTTGCACACTTTATCAAATTCGAATTTTATATTTGGAGGACCAAATCAAACAGCCTTGGGAGGCTAAAAATACACTTCATCATCAATCTACTACTCTTAGATATGGATTGAACTCATCTTGAGGATCTCTTCCTAGTTTTTTGTAAATATAGTTTACTTTCCGTTTTTAGAATATCAGATCCATTGTTTTAGGATATGAGAACTGTGATGTAAAGCTATAAAGCTACAAACTTAAGACAGACACGGGGTTCGATTCTGGATACATTTGGAATATTGTACTAAGGTTCTTATCTTCTAATAGAATCACAGTTTCCTTTTTCCATCAATATCAGATTTACTCATATACTGTATTACTCTATATTTTAATTCAATTTAGTTTAGCTTTTAAGAACTGTCATCTTCTTATAAAGCTCATAAATTCGAATTAAAAGACTTCTTACTATCTTGTATGACCCTGCATTGATTGTATTTGGTTATCTTGATTAGTATTCTTCATACCCTATCCAATTACTCCATCCGATCATTGATTTCTAAAAGCACTGGTTTATTCGAATACTTGATAAGCTGTTCTTCTCATTAGTCACTGATTTATCCCATTGATCCACAATTTCATAAACACAAAAAACCATTATATTCTTAAGTTACCAAGCATTCTTAGCCTACAACTCTAAGGAGTTTCTTGGAGTGATAACAAATTGGCGCCATTGCCGGGGAGAGGAGATTGAAGCTCAACTTTCGTGGGAGACGACATAGATATGATCTTTGATGATAGACAAAGGTTGGACACTACATTGGTTGTAATCATCTATCTGGCGACTCCATGAAGGAAGAATCCGGTGGCGACTCCACTGTTCTGAAATCCATTGGCGACCCCACTGGTATGAAATGAACAAGATCTTATCTAAGAGGTATGCGTTCTGTGATTTTTCAAAGATTGTTGGTTTTCCTAATCCAGTGCCTAGTAGAGATGAATGGGAACGCAACCTTCCCAGATTTCGAGGAGAAAAATGGGAAGTGCCAGCTGAACACTTGTTGGATTTTCATGATTTCATTCATCGACTTGAAATTGTACATGAGGATGTTCAGATCTGGATCTTCTTTTTCTCATTAGAGGGAATTGCTCGTGAATGGTGCTGGTCTCTTCCTAATGCAAGTGTTAGTTCTTTGAAAGATTTCCATTCATCCTTCAATTCCTTTTGTAAAGAACTTTTTCCAGATGATCTTCTCTGTCCTGAATGTTGTCATGAATTTCATTTATTGACTAAAGATTCGGATGTTCATGAAGAGTACGCTGCTATAGAGAATACTCTTCAGTATCCAGAAATTGTTGATCCACATTATGATAGCCATGATGATGCCCTTAACATTGTATCAGATTCATCTATTAAAGATGATTGTCATGATGATCAGATTGTTTCTTTCGAAATCTTTAAAGATGAAGATTTGATTATTCCTTCTGAAAACTTTCAAAATGTTGAGTATATTGATAAATCAACAAGTGACATTTTCAGATTTGCAGAAGATCATGAGGGCAGCCTACAGTTTCAATATTTGCAGGAACTAAAAGTTTGCAGCAGATACAAAGAGAGTGATGGTGAAGAGGAGCAGAAAGGTTCTGATCAGAAATTGAGTTTGTATTTTACTCCAACAGAGATTAAGCAGTCTACATCCAGCATTGAGACCAGTGAAAGCAATCAGCAGCATTGTAGTCAGTTGGATCAACAACTGAAAGAAGTATTTCATCATAACTTCAATGACCCTTGTGCTGACTATTTAGAGTCTATGAGCAGCATGGATGTTAGAATAGTTTTGTCAGAAGAAGATTGTCTTTATCGTCCTTTCAAACCTCTTTTCTGTATGATATGGCTTCCTTTATTTTTCGGGGCAAGATCTAGCACGATGTCAATAAATCAGTTTCTCACATGGCTTCATTGGAAGCATGACTTCACTTGAAAAGAGGCAGGACAACTAGTTAGAAGTAGGAGTAGATAGAGAATGATTTCGTCATCAAGCATGGTTGAAGATTCTTTTCAGTTTGTCAGTTTGCAACAATTATTTGTTTTCAGTAATGTATGTTCCGGGTTTGAATAAAGATTGCAAAGGTCTGGTGACAACATTTGAGACTCCATAGGCCAATGGACTAGACACTGGAAGACTATGAATGTTTGCAGGTTACAGGGTTTTTCAGAACTGCATTTATGAGGTCAAAAATGTCAGCAAGGCAAAAGGTTTCTATGTGCTTTTACAAATTCGAGTTTTAAGGCTAAGCTCAAGTTCCACATTGCTCCAGCTTCATGTGCCTTGCACAGTTACATAACATACATAGGTTAGTCATATAATCAAATCAAAGTTTAGTGTCAAGTATCAAAGCTCACGAAGATACAGTTGCCACAACATATCGATTTAATTATCAAAATAGTGGATCTAGTGAAGAAATGTTGCAACCCAGTTTGTCATATCTTAGAAGCTGCAAGAAGACTAGTGAAGATTCTCTGCATTTTGGTGGGCACCATATCCCTGCATTTTGAGCAAATAACCAGTCATTATAGTGATCTCATGCCAGAAAAATCATGATAAATGTCTGGAGAAATTTCTGGGTAACATATCCCTGCAATTTGAGAAAATAACCAAGTCAAACTCCGAATCTAGCGACATCACTCATCAAACTCCAAGTCACACAAATTGACAATCAAGTCGAATTTAGATGTTAAAACCCAGCGCTAAGTGCCAAGTATACCATATACATTACAACTCATTGATATATTATGAGAGGGATCGCGTTTATAAAATCCAAAAAAACATCCAAATATCCTCATGATGGGGAAATATTTGCTGCGAGCAAAATGAAGACAACTGACAGGTGTGCCAGAGATTGTGCAAATGGCATTCTCCCTTTTTGGATATTCAGTTACAAGTATGCATACAAACACCGAGTCCAGATGCCTGATTTTGCAGGAAGAATATGTGCACGCGACGGATTTGATGAAGTATAGTTGCGTTCTAGATAGTTTGACAGATGGCGTTCTCCCTTTTTGGATTTTCAGTTACAAGTCTGCATACAAACACTGAGTCTAGATGCCTGATTTTGCAGGCAAAAGATGTGCACGCGACGGATTTGATGAAGTATAGCTGCGTTCTGGATAGTTTGACAGTCACAGATAAAATTGAAAGGGAATTGATTCTTGTTAGTGCAACTGATGCCGAGACAAACTGTAGAAGGGGGTTCCTCGACGCATTGACAAGCTAAAAAAGGTTGGTATTAAGATTTGGGTTTTGAATGGAGATAAATTGGAAACTGCCATCAAGGGATGAAGCAAATACTGATCACAAGGATAAATGTAGTAGCATTGGCCATCGGTTATTTCACATGGATACAACATCTATGCATATGGGGCAGTGTTGCATTCTGGTATCTGTTTCTTTTTGTATATGGATCTACAATATTGACGACGACATACAAAGTTCTTGCTGAAGCTTGTGGCCCCAGTCCTATGTGTTGGTTCATTACACTTCTTGTTGTTATCTCTATTCTAATTCCTTACTCCACATGTACATTTTTCGAAAGAAGGTTTTTTTCTTTGTATCACAACCTTATTTCAATGAGCAAGGCATGGAGGTAATTGTGAAGACCCAGTGCTAAATAAGATTCCAGTGCATAGGATTCATGTATGTTTTATAGCAAGAGTTGAAGCTAGCGTCGAGCACTTTAAGAACTTATTTGCGGAACAACCCAGATAATTAGCAAGCTTTCTCAAAGTGGGTGACTTTTAACCGGAGTTTGCTTGAAATAAAAGCACAAAAGAATTGCAGAATCCCTAGGTAGGATAATTGTTTGACACAATGTTACGATGTCTTTCTGGAGGGTCTGCATTACAATTCCTCCACTCATACAATTTCAGAGAATTCTAGTATATCATTTGCTTTAGTATATGGCTTTTGTAGTGGTAAGATAAAACTTTAAAAGATGGAATGGTCCAAATCCTTATGTTAAAGAAGGTGGATTACAACAGAAAATTGGTGTAAATGTGTCTTTACAGTCTTTTACAGGCCACACAGGTCCTATACTCTGTTTGGCAGCACATAATATGGTGGTTATTGCAAAGGAGCACAGATTAGACAAGTATTGGTATCAGGCAGTATGGATTGTACTGTTCGTATACGGGATTTGGAGGGTGGAAGTGTGCTTTCATTAACTATAGAAGGTTCCTAAGAATGGAAATCCAGATGCATTATTGTTAGCTTTGAAGTTCATGACAAAATCCTTTCAGAGATGATAAATCTATGTAAAATGATATCACATGCATGCAATCTAATTGACYTRTTCACACCAGAGCATATGCTTATTTTCTTCCTGCAGTGAAGGAAACATCYTTTTGTTGTCCTCRAGTTCATTCTGTTTGGAAAGTTCTAGTAGATRTTTTGTTTGYAGATYTGACAATGGCTCAAGAATGATAGGTTGTTGTAAATTTGYAGGGAGATAAATCAAAAGAACAYYGAKTTTTTGGTGAACAAYAGTTTTGAATATGAAAGGYTTCTTTTGGCCAAARAYAGAGMTTTCACCAGYGCAAAGAGMAAAATTATAACYAGTTAGCTGGTGAAAAGCARAACTTTCACCARCTAACTAGYARATYGTAAGGTGAATTAGCTGGTGAAACTACARAAAGAAATTTTTGRAAAATTAAGCTGRAGCAAAGYGATTYTGGAGTATTTGAAAAGGTATGGGAGCATMAAATGATTAACCACCAAATCAAGAAAAACTTAGCATCAAAGATTCRTGGAAGATCCTCAGACTAAAGAGGTCRCAAAGGAGGCAWCTRATRTGGTCTTAGYARATGRMATTTTCARTTCAATAGTTGYARYTGTTAYTGAAGGTCRTTYMATTTTACAACAACATGAAGGTTTTAATTCGRTACACAATATCCTCAAATATTGGTGAAGTTGCTTCAATATTTCTAATGGCAGCTCTAGTAGGAGATGGTCATACACTTGTAAGCTTTCCCCAACTCAGGACATGAGACCAATGTTCCTCTTGGGAAAGGTTTTAGGTGTCTCTCTTCAAAGAAAGATCACATGTTTTCTCCTTCAAAGCTGATCCATGTGATTACTTCTCAACTGGAAAAGCTAAAGCTATAACCCTTAATCATTCATTAACAAGGTTTTGAGCCATGGTCTTATAGGAGGAAGAAGATATATGATAATCTATATTCATCATGGCTAGGCAGCCAATATCCAGATTTGTGGCAATATATATTGGGTTTTGGTACATTTTATTTCAGAGGACCTAGGTGGCTGGCTCGGTTTTCTAATTCAATATGGATCAGTTATCTTCTGAAAATCTTCTTCCAGAGTCCTTTCAGGGAAATGACATGACTGAACAAATTGCATTGATATGGAGATCAAAACAAAGATGGACATTGGTTCACAAGGTGCAATGATGCTCTTTGAAGAAACTGAGCAGGGCGAAGTGTTTGATTCAACACACCAGGGCATCTCAAGACAAATTCTTTGTATCTGAAGCTGCTGGAAAATGAAAATTCAAAGACCTCAAGCTCCCTGCAATACTCTCATTTCAAGGTTGAAGTTATCCTGGAATTTCAAAACCATGGTTACATATCTCACCATCTTGCCTATGTTCAACACTTTTCTTCTTAATGAAGATATCGACACAACAGATGCCATGTCAATGTGCAAACAACATTTCCAGGGGAGTTTGAAGCAGACATGCTACAGATAAAGAAGATTGGGAAAGACAACAACAAACTTTGGAAAATAGCCAGATGATAAATTGTAAAGGCTAAATGACTCCATGCCCAATACTAAAGGCACAGGCTCTGCCAGGTTTTTGGAGACCTCGCAGGGAGGTCTCCACCCCAGTTGGAGCCAGATGTTAGCGATAAAAAATGCACTGGCATTTTTGAAAGAATGATGCCTAATCTTGTAGGGAACATTTCACTAGCTTCCTGAGATCCAAATGCATATTTGAATGCACCATTGGAAAGATTAGGATTTGTAGATGTCGATCGACTATTCAAGCATGTAAAACAGACTCTCCATGACTAAGAAATTTGATTTTTAAAAAATCTATGCTTTCACCAGCTAACTCGTCTTGAATTTTGCTAGTTAGCTGGTGAAAGCTTTGCTTTTCACCAGCTAAGGAGCGGATTTTTGGGTATATTAGCTGGTGAAAGCCTGTCACGGCCACAATAACTGAATTTTTGCCCAGATCGGGATTTTTTGAGTTTGAATGGTTTGAAACCACTTCAAATGGACAGATGTTGAATTGTCAAGTCTGATTCAAAGGCTAGTTTTGAAGGATAAGATCAAAAAGAGGTTTTTCAACTACATTTGGCATCTTTTTCAAAGGCATAAAATCAGGGTTTTTGCACACTTCACCAAATTCAAATTTTATCTTTGGAGGACCAAATCAAACAGCCTTGGGAGGCTAAAACTACACTTCATCAACAATCTACTACTCTTAGATATGGATTGACCTCATCTTGAGGATTTCTTCCTAGTTTTTTGTAAATATAGTTTACTTTCCGTTTTTAGAATATCAAATCCATTGTTTTAGGATCTGAGAACTGTGATGTAAAGCTATAAAGCTACAGACTTAAGATAGACACGGGGTTTGATTCTGGATACATTTGGACTATTGTACTAAGGTTCTTATCTTCTAATAGAATCACAGTTTCCTTTTGCCATCAATATCAGATTTACTCATATACTGTATTACTCTGTATTTTAATTCAATTTAGTTCAGGTTTTAAGAACTGCCATCTTCTTATAAAGCTCATAAATTCGAATTAAAAGACTTCTTACTATCTTGTATGACCCTGCATTGATTGTATTTGGTTATCTTGATTAGTATTTTTCATACCCTATCCAATTACTCCATCTGATCATTGATTTCTAAAAGCACTGGTTTATTCGAATACTTGATAAGTTGTTCTTCTCATTAGTCACCGAGTTATCCCATTGATCCACAATTTCATAAACACAAAAAACCATTATATTCTTAAGTTACCAAGCATTCTTAGCCTACAACCCTAAGGAGATTCTTGGAGTGATAAAAGGTTCCACAACCGTTGATATCACCTTTGAATGAACGGTCGGATCTCTTCCTGCAACACTATTAGAGTTTTTTTTTTGTTCATATTGTTTCCTAAGTTGTCGGGGTCAGACACTCCGATGGGTCGGAGTTAAGTACTTTGATAGTTTGGAGTTGATAACTTCGATGGAATCCACCACATGTCCTCTTCATAACTCTCAATCTAGAGGCTTAAAATTAATCCCCAGATTTAATCTCTTGTCCGTGATAGACGACTCTTATTGTTTGTCAAATTTTTGGCATCAAGACTTCAGATCTGACAGAACACTAACATGTGTCAACTGTTGAAGGACTGATCTAGATCTCTCTAAGAAGATTATCTCTGTTGGTCGGATTTGAACTGGGTTGGGAATGAGTTCGATCAACAATCGATCATGAACATTGATATCTCCTCTCTGATGGATGGCTAGATCATCGTCAGAGTATTCCCTTATGCTGAGACTCTAACTTCCAATCATGGCCACTCATCCTTCTCCCCGATGGACGATTATATCTTAATCTCGGACTCACAATATCTATTCAATGAATCATCATTGATCCTTACAATGATCAACGATGAGTTTTCCTCCTCGATGTAATACACTCTTCCTCGCCATTAGACCTGCAACACATGCTTCTGGTCCCCTGTAACATATATTCGCTCATGGGCTCTCATGCATTCAACATATAGATTCATAGGGTTTCCACACACTAAGTACACACATAAGATAGCAAGTACAGAGATACATAAAATACATAACTCCATTAATTTGAGCTCGATTACAATATTATGGCCTCTGTGGGCTGAGCCACCCTTACAACTGGGTTTACATTATGAATGGCCTCCCTTTACAAACATCCTAAGGATACAATGTATATAACAATAAACATAATAAGAATTAGATCAGTGAAAGGATCCGATCTGATCTCTATGATTGCTCACAATCCTTGAAAACCGGGATATCACAACAAATTGTTAACGTAGTCAATCAATTCTTGGAAATCTTGTCCTCACAACCACTTGAATTATGGAAAGTTCAAGAATTTTTATTTTGTCTTGGGGGGGGAGGTTGATGCTCCTGCATCAGTTTTCAGGTATTCGCATGGCACTTCTAGTTATGGATTGTTCTACAAAGGAAAACTAGGATTAAACATAGTGTTGGACATACATGGGTTTGTTGAAGCAGACCAGGTTGGAGATATGGATTGCAGAAGATCTACAAGTGGGTATGTGTTTAACCTATTTGGAGGAGCAATCAGTTGGATGAGAAAAATACAGGTTGTAGTGGCACTCTCAACTATAGAAGTTGAATACATGGAAACTATAGATACAAGGAAATAAGTGATATGGTTACAGATATTTTGTTCAGGTATTGAGTTAGCACAACAAGAAATAATATTAGATTGTGACATTCAGAGTGCAATCTTCCTAGAAAAGAACCTATCTTATCATTGAAAGACAAAGCATATTGACGTTCAATATCACTTTGTGAGAGACATGGTTGAAGAAAAGAAGGTGTTGTTGGAAAAGGTTAACACTTTGAAGAATTTTGCAGATTCATTAACAAAGTCTGTGAGCATCGAGAAGTTCTCTTGGCATAGAGAAACAATGAACATTATTTCCTTGGATTGTTGACTATGTAATTCTGTGACCCCTTGTATGCAAAGAAAACAACAAGTGGGAGAATGTTGGGTAGGTGCTAGATTCTTTGCATGTGAGTGGCGGGGTGCGTTAGATTTGAAGATTGCGTTTAACGATCCCATCATCTTGTATGAGCTTGAGATTTATGTAAAACACTATGTCAGATGTTATGAATCGTCTAATGTTTCGAATGGACACTCCACCCATCGCTAGGGACAATTGAATCTCTAAGGTGTCAGAAGAGAGTGCTGAGGTGAAGTATATTAAGGAAAGGATATGATCGTTGATATACTTTGAGCCTCATCATTCTCTTCTGACACCTTAGAGCTTCAATTGTCCCTGATGATAGGTGGAGTGTGCACTCGAAACATTGGACATTTCAAAACATCTAACATAATGTTTTCCATAAATCTCAAACTCATAAATCGTGATTAATTGTGGAAATATTCACACTTTGATCCCATCACATGTCGTTCTTTTTGTATGCATGTGTCGGGTGTTGCCCAAGGGGGGGCTAGGATTGCCCCCCCATTGTAACGTGAAACGTTTGTGGCAGTGCCCCAATTTTTTTTTAGGGGGACAGACCATGTATTGTGTATGAACCATAGATTGATTTATGTTTTTCTTATGAATTTGTATACATTGCTTTACTTCACAAATTTAATACTTACAAATACTGGGTTTTCCCTAACTTTATTGTATGGGAAAAAATCTAAATAATCATAATTAAATTTGGTAATGTCAATATCAATCAAATTTTTGTATATTAAATTTCTATCCATTCTTGTAATGATATTAGATTTATTATATTAATCAACATTTAAATCTTTATTGTTTAGTGTTATTTAGTCTCATTTCATTTATATTTTTAGGTTTTTGGTGTAATTTATTCTCATTTCATTTATATTTTTATGTTTTTGTTGTAGCTATAACCGACATTTTTGGCTTTTACTCATCATTTTTAATATTTATAAGTTGTTTCTCAACTCATCCTCAACTTTGTGTTTTGAAGATAATTCTTATTATGGATCTGAAACCTCTACCAATAACAAACACTATTATCAATATTCCTAACCAACTTGAAAAACTCTCACCACAAAAATCTCAATCATCAAATCCAAATAACTTTACCTTAAATCTAAATTACTTGACCTCATCCCATATACTTAGTAATAGTAATTTATACTTTTATATCTTCACAATACAAATTTGTCTTGAACAATGACGNAACATAAAATTATTAAAATAAATTAATTTTTTTTTATGAAAAAGATGTTTTTATATCTGCATTATGTATATTAATTTTTTAAATATTAAAGATTACATATGTAAATCACTTCAAAGATTACATATGCAAACCACAAGAAGCCTTTGATAATAACAAATAAATGTATTAAAATTTTTAAATCATTTTATATTTCGATCAGATATGGTTTGAATTTAAAAAATGATAATTTAAATAAGTACGAAGAAAAGTCTATTTTTTTTTATGAAAAAGATAGGTCATATCCACGCCATTAACATTAGCTTTTTTATAATAAATATGTTAAAAACGATGTACCTTATCCGCACCATCAACATTAATATTTTTTTTATAATAATGAATAAATCGTTGGCAGAGTTTTCTACAGTAAAATAAATATGTTAACTTTTCTTAATAATAAATGTGTAAATTACAAGAGGTTTTTGACAATTAGAAAAAACATAAATCAGAAGAAGTCTTTAACACTTATTCAAAATTGTATATAAGTTACTATTAACTCATAACATATAGGTAACATAATTAATTATTGTTAAAAGAAATTAAGTCATCTATATCTGTTATTTTTAAATATAATAAAATAATTTACTAAATCAGAATATTGGAATTTTCTGCAAGTACGGCTTTTTCCACGAGAGACCCAAAAAAAAAAGCACCCAAGACATCAAAATCGTAACTTATTGTTATAATAATGATATTTTAATATTTCTTAAATTTTCATATTTGTTGTTATAATAATGATATTTTAATATTTCTTAAATTTTGAACATATCAATAGGTGTATATTTATTGACAATGTTGATAATGTGTATAATTAATAATCTTTTAATTTAAAAACCTAATTTGATGGTTAACAATAAAAGATGCTAGCATATTCTTCTTCGTCCTCTCAAATCAATGAATAGGATTCATTGTTCATAACTTCTTTGCATTTATAAATGCATCCATTAATCTATTTACTTTTTCACATTTACCTAATCATATTAAAAAATTAATGTAAGAGAATATGATTACCAAATTTACATTGTTAACCAAAATTAATATATATAAAAATTTACATTTAGATGATTAAACCACTATTGAAATGTTAAAATGTGAACCGCCTTATTCCACTTTTGAAGTGTGAATGGCATTCGTTTTTTAATGGAATGTGGGAGTCTGAACCGCTTTCGTATTGATCGATTATTTACTGTAGCATAGGGTTTTAACTACGTGCCCTACGTTTTTTTATTTTTTTCCTGATACTGGGTTTAAACTGTGTAGGCGGGGTTTTAACGCCATGCTTAAGGTTCTTTTATTTTTTTCATGCGCCTGGGTACGGTTTGAACTAATTTTAAAGGTTTTAACGCATACTTATCTACGTTCACCAGCCCATTTTTATTTTTTTCATGAGCCTGGGTAGGGTTTGAACTAATTTTAAGGGTTTTAACGCCGATATCTATAGGCGTTCACCAGCCGAATTTTATTTTTTTTCATGCACCTGGGTACTTCCAATTTTATTTTTTTCATGAGCCTGGGTAGGGTTTGAATTAATTTTAAGGGTTTTAACAACGATACCTATAGGCGTTCATCAGCCGAATTTTATTTTTTTTATGCACCTGGGTAGGGTTTGAACTAATTTTAGGGTTTTAACGCGTTCACCAGCAGACTTTGTGGCTGTGTTAGTGTATGAAGTCAACAAATTTTTTATTTATGGTAATAATAAAAATAATGACATTTTAATATTTTTTAAAATTAAAAAAAAATTATATATAAAAAGAAATATTTTATTTTAGTTGAATAGAAATTAGAAAAGACGGCTTAGGTTCGTTTGGAACGCTTCAACGATTGGATTGTAGGGCTCTGCAAGCAGAAAATTTGACAAAATGTT
>JZKD02S2422913.1:0-14045 GCA_000966675.3 Picea glauca
TGTCCCAACTTCCTCGACCTCGAAAACTCCGATATTCTGAGTGTCGATTCTCCGCTATGTTGATAGCTGGCTCCAAAAATGGCACTTCCCTCCTTTCAGGGTTTCAGACTTCATGCTTCTAAAATGCATGGACTTCCTGTCTACGGAATCCATGATATGGAGAATGTTGATACCCCGATTGTCACACCTCTCGTCGAGATTTTTCCTTCGACTATTCTCGATGGTTTAAACACCGTGCACCTTCCTGTCCGATCCAACAGCTGACGGGTATCTATTTGAACATCCGACAATCCACAATCTCCCCTTCTATGTGCTTCTCCTGATGCTCCCTGGATGCAGAAACCAACAGTCCAGATCTCTTCCTCCCACCGATCTGACAGCTGCTGTGCTCCCTCCTGAGCTTGCACACTTTCTTCCGATGCTTGGAAAAATTCCAAGTTTCCCAAAGGCCTCAACCTTTGTCTTCTTTCTCCTCTCTGAACTCCTTTACCTGAGTTCTTGCCATGCGTTCTCCTCGACGTTGTTCCTCCTGAGATTTCTCCTTTCGAATCCTCGAAGGATTCTTCAACTCCTTCTCCTCTGCAGAGTCTTCACGCACACACAGTGTTGTCTCTCCTAAGCTTCTCAAACACTCATACCCCTAAGGGATTTTATCCTTCTTCCTTATCCTGCAGATGGAGAAATATGGATGCCCTCATGGCTATCCTCTGCCTCAAGCAACCTCTTACTAAGTCTGCAGGGTGTTCAACAACCTTGTGAAGATCCCCCAGTGGACTCTTCCTTCACAATACAGAACTCAAAGAGTTCTCTTCTCCTGTGCTTGTCTGCACAATGTATCACTGCCCTCCTGTCAGAGTATCTCCTCCCAGAACATTCAACAGTTCTGTCCTCCTGTGCACCTATGCACCCACTCAATTTCCACCTAGAAGAGCTCTCAAAATCCTTAGTGATTCTGTTTCTTCCTGAACTTCTCAACAGAAGTCTTCCGTTGTGCACTCCTTGCACCTTCTCAATTCCCACCTGGTAGATCTTCACAGAATCCTTAGTGGTTTTGATTCTTCTTAAGAACTCACAGCAGAGTTCTCCCTCTATGAACTCCTTGCATGGCTCAATGCTCACTTGGTAGAGCTTCATAGAACTCCTCAGAGCTTCTGTCTGCAACCGTGTTTCTCCTACACAACCTTACCTCCAAGGTGTTCAACAAACTTGAGGTCTTCATTGAGTTGTTGATTCTATTTCTTGTGTTGCAGCACGTCTTTGTCTGAACCCACATAATTCAGAAGTGCAACCTCTGTGCACGGCTATCAAAACCCATAATGTTTTGTCACACCCTCCTGGTATGAAGCCTAAAAGACATTCACCTGAAATAAAACCAACTCCTGCAAATGCAAACCTACAATATACATCTACAGCACATAAAGAACACTCACATACATTCATTCAACACAGAAATACATGCAGGAAAAACTGCTTCTGTTTATATTAAAATGGCAAATGCCTGTTTGTACAAGGTGTTCCTGAGCACGCCCGCTAACTAGGTCTCATATCTTCTCTTCTCTTCTACTCTCCACTTGCAGACTCTAACTCACTCCTCCTCACTTACACAAAATGAGATCCTAAATCTCTTTTACATGAGGGGGCTCTTTGAACGCTTCCCTCCAACCAACCTACCCTATTCAATTACATTGAATGGGCTGTCTAGTCCAGCATCTGGATCTAGATCTTATCCATACAAAACATTAAATGCCTATCTTATCTATAGCCTACGCAAAGGCACGACTATATGTCTCAATAGCCTAGACAATTAAATTACATTCAATTCAAAATAAAAGACGAGGGCTATGCCTATCTTCAGCATTGAATCCGTACACTCAACATGGCTGGATGGCTAGTTGGCTGACGTGGAGAGATGCTCCTGCATTATACTCCTCAGCTAAAAAATTCATGAGCTCCTGCTCATGAGCTTCCCATCTCTGATGTTGATATCCTCCTGGATCCCAAATTAGTCTCTGGAGCTGTTCATCTACTCCATTCTGTTGTCGTTGTTGCTACACTATTGTTGTTGTTGTTGCTTCTTCCTTTCTGCTCAATTGCTCCTTGCTGGAAGTTTCTGTTGACCTCAACATCAGCCTTCTGATCTCCTCGATCACTTCGTCCAGCTGCTCCAGTGGCTGGTCCTATTTTTTCGGTCTCCTCAGCTACAAAAATTTTTGGCTCATGGGAAGATCACTGTGATCTCCCACGCCTCCTTCATCTTCATCTGTGGCCTCAAGTTGCCACTCTGCTACAGACTTCAGCTCTGTAGTCTCTTCCTAACTGAATTTCCATTCAGTCACCTTCTCTGACAACTCAACTTCTGTCAGTTCTCTTGCTGGCTCTGGATTGTTCATCCAATCCTCCAACATCTCTAGTTCCATCTCCCATGGAGTGATAAATATGCATGCTCGCTCTTTGGCTTCTATTGCTGCTAGCTTCAGTGTTGTAGCTTCTTTCTTTTCAGCTCCCTCACCAAAATCATTGAGCCATTCCTTGGAATGCTCATCATCCTCTCTTGCTTCTTTTTCTATCAGCTTCAGTGCTACAACTTCCTCATCTTTCTGGCTGAAAGCATTGAGACACTCCTCAGAATGCTCATCTTCTTCATCTACTTGGGCAACTTCCAAAGTCTACTCCAATCCCTCTTTGACACTCTCAGTTGGTTGTCCTTCTGTTGTTGCTACATCTGCAATAAAGACTTCTGCCTCCTCTGGGGTAAATGGTAGGAATATCTTAATTCCCCCAATCATTAGAAGGTCCCTTAGATCCTCCTCTTCTGTCGGCTGCACATGCTGATCCAAACTCACCTCTTAGCTCACCTGCTCTGTCAGCTCTTCTGGCTGATTCCAACTCATCTTCTCATCCCTGCCCATATGGAAATATGGGATGCTTCCACTTCCCTACTGGTAGTCTCTGAGATCCCACAGTGACCTCATTTCATTGCCCACCTGGCAATGTGAAATTCTTTGGTTGTCCCCCTAACAGTCCATGAGATCCTGCAGTGATCTCAACTCCTTGCCCACTTGGCAATATGGAATTTCCTCTCTACCCTCCTGGCAGTTCTTGAGATCCTCAGCCAATCCCAATTCATTCTCTTCATCATTGAGACCTCTCCCAGTCTCTGGTTCACACACCTGAACCATTTCTTCTTCTGGTCCATTGAGGTTTTTAGCATACCTCAACCATCTTCTCAACAGCCTATGCTGCCTTATGACCATCAACTCCTTGACTGACCATTTTAACTTCATCTCCTTCATGGGCCATTCATACACCCATCTCGGCTTGGCTTTTTGCTGCATCCGCAGTTCGAGCTTTTCTATATCTGCCCTTATTTCAGTGAGCTCTATATCCATTTCTACAAGCTTTTCTTCTTTTCTCTTCCTCCCAGCATGCCTATGGTCTTCAGTAACCATGGTGTTGTCTCTCTCTTCTTTCCTAGAAAACCTGCTGCTGTCACTCTACACTAAGACTGTTTCCAGCTTCATCCTACAGTCCTCCTGACTGTTTACGTACTTTTTCCTACCTGCAAACAAATCCTTACAGAGTCTCCAGCAATCCTGTCTTCCTTTTCTCCCCTCTCAACTTGAAATATACAAACAAAGTTCTAGCTCTGATACCACTTGATGTAGTAAGCGTCACTTCCAACAGCACCTCGCGCCCCTTGCTCATAGGATAGATCAATCAGTTCCCCTTTGAGCCGAATTATCTCATTAGATTCCCTACTGGAATCTTCGATAAATACCTGATCCACAGGTCCTGCCTTTTCCCCGTCATGGCCTCTGCATGCACCTATGACCTTCCCCCGATTTAATTTTGGTTTTTTTGATGTCGAGAATTCCTGTCCTCTCAAAATCCTGAACCCCGATTCACCGATGTGCTCCCTTCTGGCCTTAGCCTCGCCTAGCTATGCCATGGCCCCATGTGACCTCCTCTTATATGACCGCAGCCATAATCCTTATCGGGATTTCGAACATCACAATGCCGAAATGTAAGGACACTTTGCCCATGGGATCCCCGATATCCCGATTCCCAATTTCTCCGATGTGGCTCTACTATCGAGACCTTTTGCGAAGGCCTCACTTGCTTCCACAGGTCCCTTCAAGATGGACGGTCCACATCCATTTCATGATTTCATGACTTCTGATATCCCGATTGCCTCGTCTTCAGGACTCGTGAAATTCTGAACTCCGATGCTCCAGTTTGAATTTTCTATCGAGACTTCTCCTGATCATTCGGATCTCCACCATGTGTCCCCAACTGATGGAAAACCCTGATCCAATCTCATTGTTTTGAGGCTTGAAGTGTCCTGAATTCCTCGACCTCGAAAACTCTAATATTCCGAGTGCTGATTCTCTGCTATGCCGACAACTGGCTCCACAAATGGCACTTCCCTCCTTTCGGGGTTTCAAACTTTGTGATTCCAAAATGCATGGAATTCCTGTCCATGAAATCCATAATATGGTGAATGCCAATATCTCGATGGCCACGGCTCTTGTCGGGATTTTCCCTTCAGCTATTCCCAATGGTTTAAACACTGTGCACCTTCCTGTCCGATCCGACGGCTAACGGGTATCTATGTGAACATCTGACGGTCCACAATATCCCCTTTTGTGCGCTTCTCCTGATTCTCCCTAGATGTAGAAACCAAAAAACCAGATCTCTTCCTCTCTCCGATCTGACGGCTACTGTGCTCCCTCCTAAGCTTGCACACTTTCTTTCGATGCTTGGAAAAATTCCAAGTTTCCCAAAGGCCTCAACCTTTGTCTTCTTTCTCCTCTGCGAACTCCTTTACCTGAGTTCTCGCCGTGCATTCTCCTCGACGTTGTTCCTCCTGAGATTTCTCCTTTCAAATCCTCGAAGGATTCTTCAACTCCTACTCCTCTGCAGAGTCTTCATGCACACACAGTGTTGTCTCTCCTGAGCTTCTCAAACACTCAGACCCCTAAGGGATTTTATCCTTCTTCCTTCTCCTACAGATGGATAAATATGGATTCCCTCCTGGCTATCCTCTGCCTCAAGCAACCTCTTGCTGAGTCTGCAGGGTGTTCAACAACCCTGTGAAGATCCCCCAGTGAAGTCTTCCTTCACAATACAGAACTCAAAGAGTTCTCTTCTCCTGTGCCTGTCTGCACAATGTTTCACTACCCTCCTGGCAAAGTATCTCCTCCCAGAATATTCAGCAGTTCTTTCCTCCTATGCACCTATGCACCCACTCAATTCCCACCCGACAGAGATCTCAGAATACTCAGTGATTCTATTTCTTCCTGAACTTCTCAACAAAAGTCTTCCATTGTGCACTCCTTGCACCTGCTCAATGCCCACCTGGAAAAGCTTCACTGAATCCTCAGTGGTTCTTATTCTTCTTAAGAACTCATAACAGATTTCTCTCTCTGTGCACTCCTTGCATGAATCAATGCCCACTTGGCAAAGCTTCACAGAACTCCTTAGAGATTCTATCTGCAGCTGTGTTTCTCCTACACAGCCTTGCCTCTAAGGTGTTCAACAACCTTGAGGTATTCATTGAGTTTTTTATTCCAGTTCTTGTGCCATAACACGTCTTTGTCTGAACCCACAGAATTCAAAAGTGAAACCTCTGTGCACAGCTATCAGAACCCGCAGTGTTCTATCACACCCTCCTGGTATGAAGCCTCAAAGACATTCACCTAAAATCAAACCAACTCCTACAAATGAAAACCTACAACATACATCTACAGCACATAAAGAACACTCACAGACATTCATTCAACACAAAAATACATGCAGGAAAAACTGCTTCTATTTATATTAAAATGGCAAATGCCTGTTTGTACAAGGTGTTCCTGAGCACGACCTGTAACTAGGTCTCGGCTCTTCTCTTCTCTTCTGCTCTCCACTCGCAGACTCTAACTCACTCCTCCTCACTTACGCAAAATGAGATCCTAAATCTCTTTTACCTGAGGGGGCTCTTCGAGCGCTTCCCTCCAACCTACCTACTCTATTCAATTACATTGAATGGGCTATCTAGTCCAGCATCTAGATCTAGATCTCAGCCATACAAAACATTAAATGCCTATCTTATCTACAGCCTGCGCAAAGGCATGGCTCTATGGCTCAATAGCCTAGACAATTAAATTACATTCAATTCAAAATAAAAGATGAGGGCTACACCTCTCTTCAGCATTGAATGCGTGCGCTCGACGTGGCTGGCTAGCTGGCTGGCTAACGTGGAGAGATGCTCTTGCATCATATAGCAACCAATCCTAGTAAATATTCACTTCATCCAATGTATAATGAACTAAAATGTTAATCAATATCTGGTGAAAAATACTCTTAATGATAGTTGCACGGTGATATTGTATTCTTTTAGACATCTTTGTCAAGCTGTGAATCACCATAAGGGCAGTTTTCCACTCTTTCTTCAACCATCTTTGTGTGATACCTTGACTCTAGTTTGGATCTTGGAGTTCTGGGATAAAGAAATGGTTGAAAAATTGCATGGGCATATCTTCCTTCTTCCACCACCTCTCTTCTTAGGTGCCATAATGCAGATTGCAGAATTTCAGAGTATGTCTAGGGTTTTTGTCAGTATAAAAAATAGATTTTTTGAAAATGTTGTGTATGAAGTTGGAAACCTACAAAATTATAATGAAATACTTTGGGTGTAATATGTGATCAATCAAAACATGAAACCAACAAACATGTGATATGATTTCAGGATGGATGAGTACAATCATGATCTCTTCAAGTAAGTATAATACCGAGGACACGATTAGATGTTTAATCATCAATCATGTAGGCATTTAGGATAAGATCTCAGGTGTCTTCAAACATGATTTATTGAAGTGGCACATGAAAAATGATGATTATTCCCGGTGCTACAAGAATAGTGATATTCTTGTAGCGCCCTTTTCCATAAGCCAAAATTCAAATTTAAAAAGAGAAAAGGACTTGTGATTTGATGGTGAGATCTAAACCCTCTAATTCTACTTTTAGCGAACTAACACATGGTAATAAGAGCACAAAACATGCAATGCAATCTCAATTTAACACCGTTGAAGCATAGAAATCAAAGTGAAAAATAATGTTAGGGATAGACAAGGTATGGAAGAGAATAACTCAACAATCATTATCAAAGTTAGAGACTAAAACTAGCTCCTTCTGGGGATAATGTTTCATGATCAAAATTTAAGAACTTGTTGACCAATGCCTTTATCTCCTTGATCATCATCAACTTTTACTGTAATTATTTCCTTGATCATCTATTCCTTTATTTGCAATCCAAAAATAACAACCACAAAAAAGCAAGTAGTCATTCCATTGGGCTATGGAGTCATTTCTCCATGTTGATTTACCGCACACCAATTCTTAATAAGATTATTTACAAACATCTCCTACTCCTAACTAGTAGAAACCAAACCAATCAGGTGAAGACAAATTTACAAAAGAACCATTCAAGAAACAAATTTATTGGATGAATCTTTTTCATGTGCTTAAGAAAAAAGAAATATTGAAAAACAAATTGTGGCTCATGAGACAATCGATCCGTATAATCCCAGTGAAAAAATGATAGAATATTTAAACTTGAAAAAACCTCCATATCTGCAGTCATGGGATCATAAATATCATGAAATGTTACTTTTGAATCAACAGTAAACACATAATCTTCCAGCTTCATATGAACATACATATTTTGTGAAGAATCCAATTTAATAGTCAAGCCATACTCTACTTGTTTTGTTGAAATTAGTTCTTGAATATAATTTGTTTTATGATAGTGAACAACAACATATTGGATAGGTTGATTTCCTTCATCCATTTCTCCAACATCATATTCATACTCATAAAAAACGTGATCATTGTTGCACAGGTGAATGAACGCTGATGTGAAATTCTACTCTTCACCATTTTGTGTTGTTCTTATATAAATAATCTCAACACTACCTCTTTCAATACCTTCCAAAATATTAGATTCAAAGTTTTCAAAGAGGGGTTGACTGTTGCTCAAGTCAATGGAGGGTAATATGAAAATTTTCTCTTCTCCATTTTAATATTCATCATATAGAGGTTGACTATAAAACAATTCTGAATTTTGAAATTCACAAACTTTTGTTTCATGATGCTCTTCAAAGAAAGAACACAAATGAACAACCTGGTCTTTTGGAACAAAAAATTCATTATGAAAATAGCTTCTAGAACCATCCAATAAATTTGTTGTCATACTATCTATGAAGCTATCATCAACAACATCTTGAAAAACTTCTCCTTGAAAAGAATAATGAGAGAAAGTTTCATGAATGATCAAATCTTCCATTGGCATGTTTGCAGGAAGAGGTGTGCTTGTCATTGATGGGAATATTAGCAGCGCAACGTCGATGGCACAAGAACAAAAATGAAGACACAAAAGAGCAAGCTAGAGAAGAGATCAAAGCTTAGAAGAGATATCTCCTTGAGCTTTCTAGAAGCGCAGTAGAGGACCAAGAGAAGGAATCGTAGGATGAGAAAAGTTCGCACAAACTTTGAAACTTATAAATTCTTCCAAGTCAGAAGGATGCGTAAGCTCAGGAGGAAGAGAAATAGTGATCGTTGGATCACCCATCTTGAATTCTCGATGGTCGTCAGATCAAAGTCTAAACAGGAAGAACATGCAGAGAAGGAGAACAGATCTCAGGAATTAGATATAAACATGGGGACCGAATGTCATTGGATCTAGAAGAACGTGCATGATCATTAAGTGCAAGGTGAAGTAGGCTTACAAAGTCCTGAAATCAGGGGGACCGTCAATCATAAAAAAGGATATGTAGCAGGAGATGAGCAGTTTCGTAGAATCGTGAATTAGGAGAACTGCGTCGAGCAGTTCACAGATATCGCAAAACATGAAATCTTGGGGACCGTTCGATCCAAAGGACACGTGGTGAGAGATCAGTATTTTGTTGATTGGAAAGTCAAAGGAAGGAAGTGATCTGACCTTCCAACTCGTGAAACGTGAAGTCGTGATATGATCTGAGTAGTTGGATCGAGGACTAATTTGGGTCGTCAGATCCAGGAGGTTAATGTGGTAGACCACGTCAATAAGGACAGGTGGAAAACCACATCAACAAGGACAGGTGGAAGAATACGTCATCAAGGAAATGTGGCACAATTAGTCAGGGACAAGTGTCAAGATGATTCATTGTTTCAAGTACATAAATATTAGGAATTTTAGTGACACATGGTAGCCACTCAGATCATGACACATCATCGAGTGACGCAAGAGTTACATCACAACAAAGGCCCGTGAAGTCATGAAATCATGAAGCACCCTCCTACTTGGCCCCTGGTCACAGCTAGTGGTGACATTAGCAGGAGAGAAGTAAAGGAGCTAGCGCATCTAGGCTCCATTTCAAAGTTTCACAGATCGGGAATTCCAGAGGAAGGAGTTGCGAAAACTCACGAAACATGAAGTTACGAAACTGATATGAGTCATTGATTGTAAGGGAATTAAGGATCATATATCTCGTCCTAAGGAATTCTCCGATTTGGGGATCGGGAATTTAGAGAATATAGGTGAGTGAATTCATGAAGTTCGCAATGTCCCGAAGTGAGAAATTATGAAGCACCTTTTGGCATAGCTGGTGGTGACCGCTAGCGTAGCTAGGCTTTATTTTGTGATCAAGAGTTGGAAGAGTCAGAGTGACTCGTAGAAAACTCGTGAAATGAAAAATTGCAAAGTGTCCTTTTCAATAAGCGCTTGGTCACCACTGATAGTCATGTGAAAGGAAGGGGCTTATCCAAAAGAGCTAGCACCCACTATGTAGATTTATCAAAAAGGGAAAAGGTTCCAAACACATGAACACGTGAAGTTTCTCTTAGTAACTGCCAGGATAAAGTGATTGCATCTGCCGGAGAATTTGAGGAGTTGTAGGGTGATTGTCAGAGGAGATGAAGAGTCTCAAGGTAACGTTCTGTGATGATGAAGAGATTCGGTAATGATAGAGAAGACAAAGATTCTTGACTACCAAAGAGGCTAATGAATCTCAGCATAATGGCCACTGATGATGAACTCACAGGCAACAGAACTGCTAGAGAAGATAAAGATTTTCCATGTTGATCATGAGAGGACATGATGTAAGAAAGTGATGAGGAATAGAAAAGGAAAGGAAATCTGTTGTGGAGCTATGCGAGAGCAAGGAGGAGTTACAGTGAACAAATTGTGGGGTAGAACAGTGTCACTGTAAAGAGCATGTAGAGATATTGTGCATGGGGATGTCGAAGGTGCGCAGAGAGGATAAAAACGTAGAACAGAGAAGAGATTACTTTTTTTGTTGCATGTGATTCATACGAGTAAAATCAAGCTATGTGTAGAAGCTGAAATGCACAGAAGGGGGATAGCGCATGGTATGGGTATGGCACACAAATCATAAAAGGAAAAAGAACAGAAAGTGCAATAGATGCAAGTAGGAAGACACTGATGCAGGTAGAGCAGAGTTGTGTAGCAGAACAATGATGTGACTAGTAAGCCATTGATAAATCTTGTATCACTGTAATAACTTTATGAGAAGAAAAAAATTATAAGTAGGATGGNAACATGAAGTTACGAAACTGATATGAGTCATTGATTGTAAGGGAATTAAGGATCATATATCTCGTCCTAAGGAATTCTTCGATTTGGGGATCAGGAATTTAGAGAATATAGGTGAGTGAATTCACGAAGTTCGCAATGTCCCGAAGTGAGAAATTATGAAGCACCTTTTGGCATAGTTGGTGGTGACCGCTAGCATAGCTAGGCTTTATTTTGTGATCAAGAGTTGGAAGAGTCAGAGTGACTCGTAGAAAACTCGTGAAATGCAAAATTGCAAAGTGTCCTTTTTAATAAGCGCTTGGTCACCACTGATAGTCATGTGAAAGGAAGGGGCTTATCCAGAAGAGCTAGCACCCACTGTGTAGATTTATCAAAAAGGGAAAAGGTTCCAAACACATGAACACGTGAAGGTTCTCTTAGTAACTGCCAGGATAAAGTGATTGCATCTGCCGGAGAATTTGAGGAGTTGTAGGGTGATTGTCAGAGGAGATGAAGAGTCTCAAGGTGACGTTCTGTGATGATGAAGAGATTCGGTAATGATAGAGAAGACAAAGATTCTTGATTGCCAAAGAGGCTAATGAATCTCAGCATAATGGCCACTGATGATGAACTCACAGGCAACAGAACTACTAGAGAAGATAAAGATTTTCCATGTTGATCATGAGAGGACATGATGTAAGAAAGTGATGAGGAATAGAAAAGGAAAGGAAATCTGTTGTGGAGCTATGCGAGAGCAAGGAGGAGTTACAGTGAACAAATTGTGGGGTAGAACAGTGTCACTGTAAAGAGCATGTAGAGATATTGTGCATGGGGATGTCGAAGGTGCGCAGAGAGGATAAAAACGTAGAACAGAGAAGAGATTACTTTTTTTGTTGCATGTGATTCATACGAGTAAAATCAAGCTATGTGTAGAAGCTGAAATGCACAGAAGGGGGATAGCGCATGGTATGGGTATGGCACACAGATCATAAAAGGAAAAAGAACAGAAAGTGCAATAGATGCAAGTAGGAAGACACTGATGCAGGTAGAGCAGAGTTGTGTAGCAGAACAATGATGTGACTAGTAATCCATTGATAAATCTTGTATCACTATAATAACTTTATGAGAAGAAAAAAATTATAAGTAGGATGGTAGGGAGGTTCTAGGGAGGACTGTTTTCCTCAGAGTTTCAAGTGGGTGCTTGAACACAAGGAGTGGTAGCTTCCATCTGGTTACTTCCAGAAAAACCAGGGTGGCAGGGTGGTGCAAGGGAGAACTATTGTTTTCTATTATACAGGTTGGTGCATGTGTGAATGGAAGTTTGTGCTTCCATCCAATTGGTATTGGAACACTCAGGGAGTTGGTGCTTCCTTCTAGTGGGTTCTAGATAAACTGGAGAGTTGTTGCTCTCAACAAGTTGCAACTTGCAAGACAGAGGTGGTATCCTCACAATGAGTTGGAGCTCATAAGTATGATAATGTACAAAATGTAAAGATTACTTATCATTTCAAGAAGAAGAGGTTTTTACCCTTTATGAGTTTCCTCGGGAAATATTTGTCTCTATATATTTCATGTGTGTAACTGATGTTTAACATTCTATTGGTTATTTCCTAGCATCATGGTGATTGTTATTATGTGTTCAGTAAAGAGTTTAAAATGGGAAAAATTGTTTAAGCATAGGGACAACTGATTCACCCCCCCTCTCAGTTGTCCAACATCTTATTCATCATGATAAGATGGAGACTTTTGATGGATTTCAATTGACAATGATAAAAAAAATTGTTCACCAGCAATATAATCTTCAATAATTTCTTCACTAAAATACTGGCCTTCACAAATATTTCCAGCAACAAATTTTTCATGAAGAGACCCATTCAAATGGCCATAAAAATTGTTAAGAGCATTATGAGAACATTCCAAAATATCTTCATTGATCTCATTACTAAAGCCCCCATGAAATGTTTTGCTAAGAGATTTGAATTTCTCACAACAATCATTCAAGAGGAACTTGGAAGGATAAATCCTCTTACAATATGAATGAAAAGAAGCATGGAAATCCTTTAATGATGAAATACTGGAAACACCACTGATCAAACACGGGTGACCCAGGTTCGATCCCCAGCAACAACGCCAAAATGTTGGTCACTATAATTTCTTATTTAATCTAAACAATCAAGTGCTACATAAATTGTCAACCCAGGGAAGTCTGTTTATTTCAAAGGTAACCACACACTATATATGATCAATCTCAAAAGCAACCTAGAGTTGTAGTAAAAACTATATTAATCACACTTGCCTTGAACAAACTGAAGTTCTAACTTGAATTACAGAGAAGCAATCTACCTATTGCAGAGCTCAAAGTTTAAAGAAATGATTAATTGAAGAATCCTGGATTACATTAAAATAACAACAAGATACTGCAACAGGAAAGACCAACTATTCTGTAACAAGAAAACAGGACCCTATTCCCAAAGCAGGAATATTTAGCACCTATTTCCGACCATCACACTTCATGAGCTCATTGCTTAACTGAAATGATTGACATACACACTGAAGGCTATATACCTCTTAACAGAGAACAAGACCCTATTTCCTAAGCAGGAAACTTCAACACCTATTTCTGATTAGCACACTTTCATAAACTCATTAATGCACTGAAGGCTAACTATCTCTAACAGAGAACATGACCCTATTTCCTAAGAAGGAAACTTCAGCACCTGTTTCTGATTAGCACACTTTCATAAACTCATTAATGCACTGAAGGCTAACTATCTCTAATAAAGAACATGACCCTATTTCCTAAGAAGGAAACTTCAACACCTGGAAAGAAGGGTGAAACAATTGTTGGATGGTGTTATTTCGTCGATGGGGAAATGTGAAGAGTTGTTGAACAATGGTGTTTCAGCAATGGAAGAAAATGGCGGGAAGTTTGTTGGACAGTGGTGTTTCAGCAATGGGGAAAATGGTAAAAGGTTGTTGACAGTGGTGTTTCAGCAATGGGGAAAATGGTGAAAGTTTGTTGACAATGGTGTTTCAGCAATAGGGAAAATGATAAAAGGTTGCTGACAGTGGTGTTTCAGAAATGGAGAAAATGGTGAAAGTTTGTTGACAATGGTGTTTCAGCAATAGGAAATCTTTCCTCTTCTTGAAGTAGGATCGTCTTTTCTTAGTGGGCCTGTGCTTTGATCGAGAATCTGCAAAAATCGATTGTAACATGGTATTTCTTGAAAGGGATTATTATTAAATAAAATCTAATCTAATACTAAAGAAATTAACTTGAAAAGAATTAATTGCAATGAGGGGTAGGAGCCCCCTCTAAAAAGAGATAATGAGATTTTGCCACGCATGTGGCCTTAAAATCTTCTTTGGAAATAGGGAACTGGTACAGACAGAGCCGATGACCATTTACAAGTAACGGTGTTTTAGAGTCATCAATTGTGAGGAGCCTTACTGTTCCATTGGGGAAAACAGTGTCTACTTCGTAGGGTCCAAG
>JZKD02S2422913.1:14055-28167 GCA_000966675.3 Picea glauca
CTGGTTTCTTGACTGTCTCAGGACTCCAAACTTCTTTCCCCGTTTCGAAGTTGGCTTGAAATGAAGGCTGAGATTTTTGTTTCCGAGAGTTTGGTCGTTGAGCATCAGATTCAGACTTTGATATAATATCGTCAATATAAGTCTTTCTTTCTCCTCTTCCTCTTCCCCTGCCACCTGTAGGGTCAGTGTCTTTGGGGTCTCCGCATCCTCTCATGCAATCTTTGTATATGAAAAATCATAAGTTCTTTTGAAATCTATAATTACCTTCCTCGGAAACGACACCAAAATGTTGGTCACTATAATTGCTTATTTAATCTAAACACTCAAGTGCTACATAAATTGTCAACCCAGGGAAGTCTATTTATTTCAAAGGTAACCACGCACTATATATGCTCAATCTCAAAAGAAACCTAGAGTTGTAGTAAAAACTATATTAATCACACTTTCCTTGAACAAACTGAAGTTATAACTTGAATTACAGGGAAGCAATCTACCTATTGTAGAGTTCAAAGTTTAAAGAAATGATTAATTGAAGAATCCTGGATTACATTAAAATAAAAACAAGATACTGCAACAGGAAAGACCAACTATTCTATAACTAGAGAATAGGACCCTATTCCCAAAGAAGGAATCTTCAACACCTGATTCCGACCATCACGATTCATGAACTCATTGTTTAACTGAAATGATTGACATACACACTGAAGGCTATCTACCTCTTAACAGAGAACATGACCCTATTTCCTATGTAGGAAACTTCAGCACCTGTTTCTGATTAGCACACTTTCATAAACTCATTAATGCATTGAAGGCTAACTATCTCTAACAGAGAACATGACCCTATTTCCTAAGAAGGAAACTTCAACACCTGTTTCCAATTAGCACACTTTCATAAACTCATTAATGCACTGAAGGATAACTATCTCTAACAGAGAACAGGACCCTATTTCCTAAGAAGGAAACTTCAACACTTGTTTTTGATTACCAAGATTTCATAAATTCATCACACAAGATTGCTAACTAAAATGATTAACAATTACCCAAGCATGAATCACATGAAAACAATGTAACGTTCAGTAAAGCAAAGTTTTCAGCAAGATAGAGTTCAGTAAAGTAGTGTTTCAGCAAAACAGAATTCAATAAAGTAGTGTTTCAACAAAACAGAATTTAATCAAGGCATAAACATAGATCACACTAAAACACTACAAAACTAACGGGTGAATCTTGTGAAGAAGGTGGGCCCTCCCTTCTCACAAGATTCCCTTGAAACGAAAAGGCTAGAGAGAAATCCTCAGAAAAGTCTTTTATTCATCTATCAATGTATCATATTACAATCTGAAATGAAGTACGTCCTTCTCTGTAAACCCTTCTTAGTACCAAAAACTGAAGATCCATCGAATGATGATTTCCTCTTATTTAAAGAGGAGAATCCCTTCGATACAATTGATCAACAAATTACAGGTGTATATATGAGTCCTATTCTTAGTCAGATCGAATTTCTAAACTNGAAATGATTAATTGAAGAATCCTGGATTACATTAAAATAAAAACAAGATACTGCAACAGGAAAGACCAACTATTCTGTAACTAGAGAATAGGACCCTATTCCCAAAGAAGGAATCTTCAGCACCTGATTCCGACCATCACGATTCATGAACTCATTGCTTAACTGAAATGATTGACATACACACTGAAGGCTATCTACCTCTTAACAGAGAACATGACCCTATTTCCTATGTAGGAAACTTCAGCACCTGTTTCTGATTAGAACACTTTCATAAACTCATTAATGCACTGAAGGCTAACTATCTCTAATAGAGAACAGGACCCTATTTCCTAAGAAGGAAACTTCAACACCTATTTCTGATTAGCACACTTTCATAAACTCATTAATGCACTGAAGGATAACTATCTCTAACAGAGAACAGGACCCTATTTCCTAAGAAGTAAACTTCAGCACTTGTTTTTGATTACCAAGCTTTCATAAATTCATCACACAAGATTGCTAACTAAAATGATTAACAATTACCCAAGCATGAATCACATGAAAACAATGTAACGTTCAGTAAAGCAAAGTTTTCAGCAAGATAGAGTTCAGTAAAGTAGTGTTTCAGCAAAACAGAATTCAATAAAGTAGTGTTTCAACAAAACAGAATTTAATCAAGGCATAAACATAGATCACACTAAAACACTACAAAACTAACGGGTGAATCTTGTGAAGAAGGTGGGCCCTCCCTTCTCACAAGATTCCCTTGAAACGAAAAGGCTAGAGAGAAATCCTCAGAAAAGTCTTTTATTCATCTATCAATGTATCATATTACAATCTGAAATGAAGTACGTCCTTCTCTGTAAACCCTTCTTAGTACCAAAAACTGAAGATCCATCGAATGATGATTTCCTCTTATTTAAAGAGGAGAATCCCTTCGATACAATTGATCAACAAATTACAGGTGTATATATGAGTCCTATTCTTAGTCAGATCGAATTTCTAAACTGGAATAGGGAATCCTAGTCTCCCGCAACAAAATGCTATTACAAGTCCTGAGTGAGGTGTTGCTGTTGCAGCTGGAGTAACAACTTATTTATTTGTTTCTTGTTACTACTATTGTATGTTGTTTCAACATCATAAATCGTGGGCTGTTTCAGCCATGGGATATGCGTTCTAACTGTTTCAACACTTCTCAGGAAACAACGATGGTTGATGCTTAGCTCATGGTGCAGCTGTTGTAGTCAATCTATGTGAGTTGTTGTTCAACATCATTGACCACGGATTGTGTAACATATTCCTCTGTGTTTCAACATCGTTGACCATGGACTGTGTAACAACTTCTTCTGTGTTTCAGCATCGTCGACCATGGACTATGTAATAGCTTCTTCTGTGTTTCAGCATCGTCGACCATAGACTGTGTAACAACTTATTTTGTGTTTCATCATCGTCGACCACGAACTGTGTAACGACTTCTGTGAGTTGTTGTTTCAACATCATAGTCCATAGACTGTGTAACAACTTCTTGTTGTTTTAGCAACAGGCCTCAATGCTAATCTGTAGTTCAAACTGTTTCAGCACTTATACATTTCTGATCAAAGGTTAAGTACGAGAGTAATGTAAAATTATATGCAAAATAGATTAAACATATATTAAAGAGAAGAGACGTTGTATACCTTTGGAAAGATAGGGTAAAGTGATAATATGAGTTTAAATGTGAGTGAAACAAGAGTGTAATAGTGGAAAAAAGTGAGGGCAAAAAGGTACATTGTATGGTCCTAACAATCGGTACCATTATCTCATCTCTCCTTCCAAGGAGTACATAAACATTTTCAGAAATACATATTCATGATGAATATCAAGTTGGTCCATGTATTGATGAAAATCAATCAAGTGTTGTGTAGGATGAACATGATCATCTCCTCTGAACCTCAGAAGGTAGTCTCCCCATTCATGCATAGTAGGATCAACATTTGCAAAACCATGAATACCAGAGAAATCAAATGAATAAAACCTATGAGACAAAATGGATTCCATGGCCTTTGACATCTTGGATCAATGGAGTTTCCAATGGATTCTTCCTTCATGGAGTCACCGGGTAAATGATATAGTCAGAAATATTTTCCAACTCCTGTTCACCATCAAGAGCTACAATTGATCATTGTTGTTCTCCTAGGGATAAATTATTCATTCCTCAGTCCCCAGTAGCGGCACCAAAATACATTAGTCCCTAAAGTTTCACTTGATGGTGAGAGAAAAAGCTAGGACATCATCAAGTTATTGCAATGATTTTATGTATAAATATTTAAATTGGTTTTTTAATTGGTCTGAAGGTTGGGGTCAATGATAGTGTATGATATCAATTCAAAAAGGAAAAAGAAAATGCATGTCTCACTGACTTAGTAAATGGTAGTCAATTCAGTAATCAGATGGTAAAGTAATATGAAATATAAAGATGTAAGATTTCAATTTTTCCACTCACATATGAAACTTTTTATCACAAATATCATTGAAGAGAAAAGAGACATGTACTTGAAAAAAAATCTAATTATGAACAAGTAAACAAAAAAAAATTCATCGACTTACTTACAAACAAAAAACAATCAAACGATTAGAACAAGATTAATATGCATTCAAGTAAGAAAAAGATAGAAATATGACCATCAAAAAGCCTTTCACATTTAGTATCAAGATGAAATATTTCTTTTCTTTACAACGTCTTCTCAAAACTGGCTAATGGTTCCCAACAAATCCACATTCATAACTTCTCCTTCTACCTTGTTTACATAGAAAGAATACATATTCATCAAGATCCAAAATAAATGGATCTGAAAACCTCATCATCTATATTTAGTATCTTGTTTAAAATAATCAAGGAGGATAGCAGATTTGATATCCAAGTCAAATTGATGAGGTGTCTTATCAACTATTGTCCATGATATGTTTTAGGAAAATAAATCTCACAAATTCCTAAAAAATAGGGTCCAAAGATCTCTTTGTATCTCCCAAACTATAATATTTGTGTATAAACAGAGAGAGGTTTTCTTGAAGGGCCCTATTCCCAACAAAAAACGCTTTTGGTTTCCAAAAATTCATCTCCATCTTCTTTGAAAACTCTCCAAAAATTGGTCACTAAAACAAGAAATCATTTATTGTGAAATCTCTGAAAAATAGGCCTCAAAGATATATTCTAAACTTTTAAACTGTGATATTTTTGTAAAAAAGAGAGTTTTTTTTGTGAAGGGTCACATTCCCAACAAAAACCTCTTTTTGTTTCAAATAGTTTTATCTCCATCGTTTCAGAAAATGCCCTTGAAGATAAATACTAAAACAAGGAAAAAACATAGTATTTCATGTATTGATTTATGCCCTTCTTATTTTGATCTTTTCTTTGTATGAATAAATAGTAGGTGACTGTCCTTTTTCCTCTCCTTCAATTTTTGTTGTGTTATCATCTATAAAAATTACATCTTCTCTCTTAAGAGAAGGATTAAAGAGGGATTTTGAGTTCAACCTAGATTTATTTGTTACCCTACTCTTAGACCTACTAGGACAATTCACCACATTTTTACCTTTTCTTGCTTTGTTAACCTACTTAGCTTTATCACCTGCAACTGGTTCCTTTTGTTTCTTCTTTGATTGTATGAGTTGTTTCTTATTATATGCTATGAGCTGGATTATTTTATTGTCTTCGGGCTCATCTTTTGGAACAAGCAAATGACTGTCCAACTCTACCTCTGTTTTTTGCTTTTTTTTTGTTCTTTGGTAGTTTTGATTTCAAGGAAATAATTATCTAAGACCTTTGTCTCCTACTGAAATTTTAGTTTTCTCTTACTATATCAAGTGACTCTAACCACAGGAGAACTTTCCTTCTCTGTAGAAACAAGGGTTTTAGAAATTCTCTTTTCCTTTGTTGATTTATGTTTTGGAAACAATTTTTGTTTGGGTTTTTGTTCTTTCAGTTCAAGGGATTCTAGTAACCAATCCTAGGAATGATTCACTTCATTCAATGCATACAGAACTAAAACTTTAATCAATATCTGGTGAAAAAGACTCTTAATGGAAGTTGCATGGTGAGAATGTATTCTTTTAGACATCTTTGTCAAGATGTGAATCACCATAAGGGAAGTTTTCCACTCCTTCTTCAACCAATTCTGTGGGAAACCTTGACTCTAGTTTGGATCTTGATGTTCTGGAAGCAAAAAATGGTTGAAAAATTGAATGGGAATCTCGTCCATCTTCCACCACCTCTCTTGTTAGATGCCATAATGCACATTGCATAATTTCAGTGTCTATCTAGGGTTTTCGTCAGTAGGAAATGGAGATCTTTTGAAAATTTTGTGGACGAGGATGGAAACCTGCAAACTTATAATGAAATGCTTCAGGCATAATCTGTCAGCAATCATATCATAAAACCAACAAACCTTTGATATAATTTTAGGATGGATGAGTATAATCATGATCTATTCAAGTGTGTATAATAATGGGGACACGATTAGATATTTAATCATCAATCATGTTGGAATTTATGATAATATCTCAGGTGTCTTCTGACATGACTTTGTGAAGTGGCACATGAAAAATGATGATTTTTCCTAGTTCTACAAGAATAGCATTATTCTTGTAGCTCCCTTTTCCATAAGCCAAAATTTAAATTTAAAAAGAGAAAAGGACTTGTGATTTCATGGTGATATTCTAAACCCTCTAATTCTAATTTAATCGAACTGAAACATGGTAATAAACACACAAAACATACAATTCAATATCAATTTAACACTCTAGACGCATAGAAATAAAAGTGCAAAATAATGTTAGGGATATACAAGGTATGGAAGAGAATAACTCATCAATCATTAGGAATGTTAGAGACTAACATTGGCTCCTTCTGGGATCATAAATATAAGAGAAAACTAAATCATTTCATGATATTTATGATCCCATGGCTGCAGATATTTAAGAACTTGTTGACCAATTCCTTTATCTCCTTGATCATCATTAACTTTTACTGTAATTATTTCCTTGTCCAACAATTCCTTTATTTGTAATCCAAAAATAACAACCCAAAAAATGCAAGTAGTCTTTCCATTGGGATATGGATTCATTTCTCCTTGTTGATTTACCACACACCAATGCTTAATAAGCTTATTTACAAACATCTCCTACTCTTAACAAGAAGAAACCAAACCAATCAGGTGAAGACAAATTTTCGAAACAACCATTCAATAAGCAAATTGATTGGCTGAATAATTTTTATGTGTTTAAGAAAAAATAACTCTTGAAAATAAATTCGTGGCTCACGAGACAATCAAGCCTTATAATCCCAGTGAAAAAATGATAGAAGATTTAAACTTGAAAAACCCTCCATATATGCAGCCATGGGCTCATAAATATCATGAAACATTACTTTCAAATCAATAGTAAACACAATCTTCCAGCTTCAGATGAACATACAGACTTTGTGAAGAATCTAATCTAATAGTCAAGATACACTCTACTTGTTATGTTGAAATTGGTGCATGAATATCATTTGTTTTATGACAGTGAACAAGAACATCTTGGATAGGCTGATTTCCTTTATCTATTTCTCCAACATTAGATTCATACTCATAAAACACATGCTCATTGTTGTACAGATCAATGAATGCTGATGTGAAATTCTTCTCTTCTCCATTTTCTGTTGTTGTTATATAAATAAGCTCAACACTGCCTCTTTCACTACCTTCCAAAGTATTAGATTCAAAGTTGTCAGAGAGAGGATGATTGATGCTCAAGTCAATGGAGGGTAATATGAAAATTTTCTCTTCTCCATTTTCATATTCATCGTATAAAGGATGAATGTAAAAAAATTCTGAATTTTGAAATTCACTAAATTTTGTTTCATGATGCTCTTCAAAGAAAGAACACAAATGAACAACCTGGTCTTTTGGAACAAAAATTTCATTACGACAACAACTTATAGAACCATCCAATAAATATTTTGTCATATTATCTATGAAACTATCATCAACAACATCTTGAAAAACTTCTCCTTGAAAAGAAGAATGAGAGAAAGTTTCATGAATTTTCAAATCTTCTTCATCATGATAGGATGGAGACTTTTGATGGATTTCAATTGACAATGATAAAAGAAATTGTTCACCAACAATATAATCTTCAAGAATTTCTTCACTAAAATACTTGCCTTCAAATATATTTCCAGCAACAGATTCTTCATGAAGAGACCCATTCAAATGGCCATAAAAAATGTTAAGAACATTATGAGAACATTCCAAAATATCTTCACTGATCTCATTACTAAATCCCTCTTGAATTTTTTTATTAAGAGATTTAAATTGCTCACAACAATCATTCAGGAGGAACTCAACAGGATAAATCCTCTTACAATATGGATGAAAAGAATCATGTAAATCCTTTAATGATGAAATACTGTAAACAAGAAGAGATCAGTACCATTCTATCCCCTCTCCTTCTGAGGAGTACAATAAAAAATTTCAGCAATACATCTTCCTGATGAATATCAAGTTGGTCAATGTATTGATGATAATAAATCGAGTGTTGTCCAGGATGATCATGATCATCTCCTCTGAACCTTGGAAGGTAGTCTCCCCATTCATGCATAGTATGCACATCATTTGGAAAACCATGAATATCGAAGAAATAGAATGGAGGAAACCTATGAGACAAAATGGATTCCATGGCCTTCGACATCGTGGATCAGTGGAGTTTCCAATGGATTCTTCCTTCATGGAATCACAGGGTGAAGGATACAGTCATAAAAAGTGTCCAACTCTTGATGACCATCAAGAGATAGAATTGATCGTTGTCGTTCTCCCAGGGATAAATTCTTCGTTCTTCTGTCCCCACGGTGCCAAAATATGTTAGTACCTAAAGTTGTACTTGACTGTGAGAGGGAAAGCTAGGGCATCATCAATTTATTTTATGGATAAATATATATATATATATATATATATATTAATTGTTCTAAAAGTTGGGGTCAATGATAGTGTATGATATCAATTTACAAAGGCAAAAACAAATCCATATCTCACTAACCTAGTAAATGGTAAAGGAATATGAAAGATAAAGAAGTATGTAAGATTTCAATTTGTCCATTCAAATATGAAACTCTTAATCCAAAATATCATTCAAGAGAAAAGAGACATGCACTTGAAAAAAATATGATTATGAACAAGCAAACAACAAATTTTTCATCGACTTACTCACAAACTGAAAACAATCAAATGCTTAGCACAAGATTAACATGCATTCAAGTAAGAAAAAGATAGAAATATAGACAAGAATAGAAGTTTGACTGTCAAAAATCCTTTTCCATTTAGTATCAAGATGAAATATTTCTTTTATTTACAATGTCTTCTCAAAATTGGCTAATGGTTCCCAACCAATCCACCTTCATAATTTCTCCTTCTACCATGTTTATATAGAAATAATACATATTCATCAAGATCCAAAAGAAATGGATCTGAAAACCTTCTCATCTATATTTAGTATTGTGTTTAAAATAATCAAGGAGGAGATTAGCTCTGATATCCAAGTCGAATTGATGAGGTGGCTTATCAATTGTTGTCCATGAGATTTTTGAGGAAAATAAATCTGGAAAATTCATGAACAATAGGGTCCAAAGATCTCTTCGTATCTCCAAAAAAGTGATATATGTGTAAAAACAAAGAGAGGTTTTTTTGAAGGGGATCATTCCCCAAAAACACCTCTTTTTTTACCAAAAGTTCATTTCCAACTACTTTGAAAACTCTCCAAAAATTGGTCACTAAAACAGGAAATCATTTATTGTGAAATATTTGAAAAAATAGGACTCAAAGATATATTCTAAACTCTTAAACTATGATATATTTGTAAAACCCGAGAGAGGTTTTTGTGAAGGGGCCTATTCCCAACGAAAACCTCTTTTGGTTTCAAATATTTTATCTTCATAGTTTCATAAAATTCTCTTGAAGTTAAAGACTAAAACAAGGAAAAAAAAATATTGCCTGTATTGATTTATTCCCTTCTTATTTTGATCTTCTCTTTGTATGAAGAAATAGTAGGTGACTATCCTTTTTCCTCCCCTTCACTTTTTGTTGTGTTATCATCTATAAAAATTAAATCTTCCTTCTTAAGAGAAGGATTAATGAGGGATTTTGAGTTCAACCTGAATTTATTTGTTACCCTAGTCTTAGACCTGCTAGGACAATTCACCACAATTTTACCTTTTCTTTCTTTGTTCAGATCCTTAGCTTTATCACCTGTGACTGGTTCCTTTTCTTTCTTATTTGATTGTATGAGCTTCTTCTTATTAGACCCTCTGAGCTGGATTCTTTTACTATCTTTAGGCTCATCTTTTAGAATAAGCAAATAACTGTCCAACTCTACCTCTATTTTTTTCTTCTTTTCTTGTGCTTTGGTAGTTTTGATTTCAGGGAAAGATTTATCTAAGACCTATGTATCCTAATGAAATTGTATTTTTCTCTTATTATATCAAGTGACTCTAACCACATGAGAACTTCCCTTCAATGTAGCAACGAGGGTTTTAGAAATTCCCTTTTCCTTTGTTGATTTTTGTTTTGATATCAATGACAATTTATTCAACAATTGATTGCCTGAGTTGATCTAACCATTTGTGGCTACTGGAAATTGTGTGGGTTTGAAGGTTCATCCAAATTAGGCCTGGCAAGAATGATGGCTAAAACTTGCTACAAAATATTGACTATCGTGTTGATCTGTCAGAGGCAACGTTTCTCGGGGCTACATCAACAAATTTACCACTACACTTTGAAATGATAGTGAACGAGAAATTATTTAATAGGGAGACTCTCCAGTATTCGTTCTATTCATCATGATCCTATATCAATAGAATATATAGTCACTAGGACAACTCGACTTGACCAGTGCAGTAATTTAAATTTTCTCATTATTTCATTTTCATCCTTTCATTCTTTCAAAGAACTCGACTAGGTGATCCCTTATATTCTGGTAGTCCACTGCATTCCTGTAACTCAGTATTCTTGTAGCTTTTACTGTAGTTCCATGTCATAATCCACTATGGTACTTCTTCATGGAGATTTTACTACATTTCCATGTCATACTTGACTATGGTACTTCTTCTTATAGCTTTTACTGTAGTTCCATGTCATACTCCACTATGGTACTTCTTGTCTTCATGTTGACATCAATTCCAACATGATATTTCCATGATATTGAATTAGATTAGTTTGTTTTCATTTCTTTCAATTTCAATTACATTCAATCGGGGTCACAACACTAAATTTTTCAATTCTCGTTGAACTAACTTATTTTACTTTCCTCTCAACATGTGTGGATTTTATTTCCTATAGTTTGTAGAACCTTGCCAAAATTTGTGAAATGTATATACTCTCCTGGAAAAATTGATTTTTTACACTACAACTACATACAAAAGCAATGGAAGAATAGAGTGCATCATGCACATACAGTGCATGGTAACTCACAAGTTCCATATGAATACATGATTGATAATTAAATGAACAATATTTATAAATGTCGTTCTAAGAAATTAGAATGCTAATTAGAAATATCATCAAAACGATACTGGTACGTCCTCACCAATTTTAGCAAAAGAAGGCATATTATATATAACATAAGAAATATCATGAGAATAAATAGAAGAAAAACTCAACTTAGAGGTAAATGGAGAATTTTTCTCACAGTCCAAAGTTGGCACAAGAATTGAACTAAGCTTGTAAACCAAAAAACACTCATAAATGCATACATCTCTATTAAGTGTCACTTATGTAGTGCAAGGTATATTAAGGAAATACCCTTTTACATCTTCATCATAACTGAAAAAAATATATTTAGGACTATTGAGTTATAAATATGTGTGCTTCTCATAAGGAATGTGATCCCAAGAATCATAGTCAAACACCCAAGACTTTATAAAATCTAGCTTGTTTTACTCCATCCTCCTTTTGGTGTTACATTTTGTACATCCTTAGTTAGAGTATGGTTTAATATGTATTAGTGTAGTTGATAGATTTATCCCAACACTTTACAAGAAAAATCCTATTCTAAATCATGAAATTAGATATATATTTTAAGGTTTTTTTCTTTATCTCAACCAAATTGTTTAAGGGATTTATCTTGTATGATCGTGGTTAAAGATCATATATAGAAGAAACCCAAAGAAGTGATTCTAACCGAAAAACGTAGTTAAGGAGATGTAACTAACTAACTACCAATGATAAAGAAGAACACCTACTTGGATTCTAAAGTTTGGAGAAGACTCCTCTTGCAAATCCCTGCTCCAGTCTCTCACTCCAATTCTTTCCTTGTCAACCTACACACAGAGATATAGTGCTGCAAAGAAGGAAGTTATAGTAACTAACTTCCAACCACATATACTAACTAGGATTAGAATGTTCGTATTACAATAATCAAATGCATATAGTTTCTACAAAATAATACTAATAACATGTCATTAGGTTAGAAAAGAGACTTCTCATTTATGAACAAAAAGTAACATAAAAATGAGTTACATAATCATGATGTGGCACTAACCGAATCAGATATATGAATTCCTCTACCCAGGCCACTGAAGATGGATTGAACTCTTGGTTGCTTGCACTAGAAAAGTGAAGGGAAGAGGATAATTTTCTTCCTCTAAACAAGATAAGAAGGGGAAAAATGTTGGAAATATGGGTTTCCATATATGGGAGATAGATCTTAAAATCTTGGGATGAAATAGCTTGAAAACTTAGCATAATTTCACTTAAATAAGGGTGCCTCAATGAATGTATTTTTTCTCCACCCAACATTTCTTATTCATACTTCAAAAAGGTGGTTGGGGTAGTTAAGAATGGGATATAGGAGGTGACTGACCTTGCAAACCTATGAACTCCACCCAAAAAGGTGCATTATGCACACATTTTATTTTTTGGTGCAAAATGAATGCATACGTGAGTTGATGAAGGGGGAAGAGCATATATAAAGTTGCATACAATCTATGTCAGATCAAGAGTAGTGTGTGGCTATCCAAAGGGTGCTTTTTAAATATTTTGAGGAGGAATTTTGGGGAACTTTGGTCTGCAAAAGGGAGATGGATGTGAGATTCATGCCAACAGGTGCATCTATGCATATGATGTGGAAATTTATTTTATAACACACATTTTTATACTATGGTGTATAGGGGACATTGTGTTGCATTTAGATACATTCATAAGAACACAATTTGATGAAATTGTTATTAATGTATTTCCATCCACTGTGTGATCATGTTCCTAAAAATACTAAGGGATTATTATCACCAATGTAGATATAATTGGTTCCAAAAATCAATTGGATTAAACATGGCCTTATCCTTAGTCATATGGTGTGAGACCGCCAAATCTAAAATCAAATCATAAAATAAGGAAGTTTCTACATTGAATCTATAGTTAGAAACAAAAAGGGCCTCAACTTTAAAAGAAGAATAAGAAGAAGAAGAAGGATATTCAAGTTTCATGCTCTGATGCTTCATGGTTGTCACCAATTCTTCCATCTTCTCCCACCAACATGATTCAATATGGACATATTGTCCACAAAAGTTACAATGATTTTCATTCTTCTTTCCTTTGTTATTTTCTCATTCATTTAGGTTCAAAGTAGTGCAAGACTAATTGGGTTTGGTACCCTTTTCTCAGACTCATTTTTCATGGGACCGTTCTTCTACTACACCACCAAGGCCTTATTATTGGTATCTATAGAAATGAAATCAACATGAAATTTCTTGTCCTACTCTCATGTTATATGGTCACAAAATGACTCAAAGATAAGCAGTTTATATGCAACTCTAAATAATTCGTTCATGGAATAAAATGAAAAATAAAAGACAGATCAAGGTTCACCAAGTTTATAATGGATATAAAGTACCATCTAACCATATAAATTATCCCTACAAAAATTTGCAATCAAAGGTAGCAAAGTATTAAACCTTGATATGTGATCAAATTTAGCAATATCTAAAGTAGATAACTCATTTTCAAGTTAATCAGAGCATATTGCATTATGTTTATCAAAACATTTCTCAAGTTTGGTTCAATATATATTTGGTTTGTCAATACCTTGAAGGTAAAACTTCACTTCAGAGAAGGACATACCATTGATACCAAAAGATTCATCCTTTTTTTCTTTTTGATTTGCATTTCATTAAGGAATCCAATGTGCAATTTGTGCCCCTGAATTGATCCTCCACAATGCCCTACTTCTCAATAAATGTTTTATATTGGAGTTCCATGATAAATAATTGTTATTACTTAAGTGGTTTTCATTATAAATATCCACATTGAAGAAAATAAATCAATTAGATATGAACATAGAAAATAACTACAACAATTGAAATTATGCAAAAGATAATGCACTTTTAAAAATATGCACTAAAAAAGGTGCACAAATGACCGAGGTATACCCTAAATAAGTTTCATAAATGAGGATTAGATGGGGGTTTCTAAGAAAAACCAAAAAAAAAAAACTTAATAATGAAATATCCGTGAACCAATTATACCAACATATAGATCTTAAAAAAACACACACACTACAAAACAAACACATCAAAAACATATTTAGAATGAAAAACTTATGTGTTTTTGAAAATCACCTTT
>JZKD02S2422969.1:17859-35922 GCA_000966675.3 Picea glauca
TAAAGTAGTTGTGATGAGAAGATTGAATAGTCAAAGTGGTTGACCAAGAAATAAATTAAATAATAAAGTGGTTGCAACAAGAAGTTAGTTAAGGGAAAAGAAGTTAAGAATTGACTAATTATAGAAAAGTCAGTTGCAACAAGAAGTTGTGAGTAAAGAGAAATTATTTAAATAATAAAGTATTCAAAGTGGTTGCAAAGAGAAATTATTTAAATAATAAAGTGGTTGCAACAAGAAGTGGTGAGTTTACTATTTATTGATAAGTCAAAGTGGTTGCAAAAGAAATTAATTAAATAATAAAGTTAGTTGCAACTAGAAGTGGAGAGATTACTATTTGTGGATAAAGTGGTTGTAAGTGGACAAGTGGTTAGAAGTGGGTTAGCCCTAGAAGAAGGAAGTTGGGTAAAGTTTGTTAGACAGTAACCCCTTAAGGAAACTACTTGGAGAGTATAAATAAGAGAGAAAGAGTCTCCTATTAGCACCTAATTGAGCATATTGAACATATATAAGTGACTAAGGTAACCTAAGGATATCTAAGGCGAATTTCAGAGGGAAGATGAAGTAAAGAAGGCCGAAAATTCAAGGGAGGATAAAGTCTTTTGATGATGTTTTCTAAGGTATGCTATTTACATGTCATCTGACCATTTTCGCCATAACGTTTTTTTCTAGAATTATTCAAATATCAAAATCTAGAGACTACTGAGAGGACATATCCAAGTAACTGTGATAAAAATTTCAGCTTGTGGGTCGTTGTAGTTTGGGAGTTACACTCTGTGGAAGATAGGGTTTGTGGCTAGTCATGAAACTAGTCTAAAACAAGTGTTCTGGGTAAAAGTGTAATACATTCTTCATATCAAATCCAAATTCCATGATACCAAATGAATTAGATAGAGTACAGTCTGTAGTATTTTTTGTAGCATTTTCATATCCATACAACAAATATTCTGCGCATGGAATGCTATACAAGTTAAATCTCTAGAACAAGCCAGAATTCAGCAAGGTCTGCCATTTTTTCTATAACTCCTTTTCTAAGAGGTTCCAAGCTGTGAAACCTTGAGGATTTATAGAGAAGACATTGAAGAATATTGTATATCATTTTCAGACTATTATGCATTACAGGTACATATTTATGCTTGTTGCAAGTTAGGTTTGTTAACTAATCCAAAATTAGTCATGTGAGACTAAAGTAAAGTTTGATGAAAATGCTAGTCTCTTGTTGTTGAAGTTAAGAAAGATCTGCAGGTTTGTGATCACATACACCAGGTCTGTTATAGAGTTACAGGTATGTTTATATTCATGTTTTGATGGTTACATTTTTTCATGACATGGTACATGCTTGAGGTTACATAACAATGAGGTTTGGCACATGGTTTTATGTAAGGGTTTATGTTATTTGGATTATGGATTTGTGATGTATTGCTAGAGGACTCTTGTTGGTTGTCTTGATGTATGTTTTGGTATATGGTTGAGGTATATGTTGATTTCATGGATGAGACACCTAGTTGATGAGTTGACATATACATGAGGTGTATGGTATGGTGATGTTGGTACATATTGATGAGGTATATTTTGACTTGTTATTGATACATGATTTGTACATGCTCAGTACATTGTTAGAGGCACTTGTTGGTAATATTTTTGGACATATTGTAGTGATCTTGGCACATGTTTTATGGTTTATGTGGCATAGAGATCTCGGTATTGGTGATGGTTGTGAGGTGTTGTGATGTGTATGGTTGATGCACTTGTGATGGTACAGGTTGTGCTAGTGATTGGTTGATGAGATTATTGTGATAGGTTATTGGCACAGGTTGTTGGTTACAAGTTGTTGGTATAGGTATTACTATAGGTTGTTGGTTACAAGTTTCTTAGTACAGGTTGTTACAGTTTGTTGGTATAGGTTGTTGGTACAGGTTGACAGTGACAGAGTGACAGTGACAGTGGTTGATTCAGTGGCAATGACAGGTTTTCTACATTTGGCACTTGTATTTCAGGGTGGTGGGACAGGGCAAGGATAGGTGGTTGGAACCACCTTCTGGTTGGAGTTGGAGAACTAGAGAGTTGGAGCTTCCTTCATGTTGGAGCCTGATAATTAGGGGGTTGGAGCCTCCTTCTGGTTGGAGCCAGAGAATTAGGTGGTTATAGCCACCTTTTGGTTGGATCCAGAGAACAAAGTGGGTTGGAGCCTCCTTCTAGTTGGAGCCAGAGAATTGGAAGTTGGTGCTTCCTTGAATGTAATTCTTAAAGACATATAAGAAAACAATTCGGTGGTTTTTTCCTGCATTGGGTTTCCATGTAAAATAACGGTGTACTGTGCATTGTGTGGATGTGTCTATTATTGTTTATTATTCACTGATGGATGTTAATTTTATATGAGGCCATAAAATATTAATGACGAACTGATGAACATTGTTGAATAAGTTAAAGAAATATAAACTATGGTTAAAAGTGTATAAATTGATTATTACTAATTCACCACCCCTCTTAGTAATCCAACAATTGGTATCAGAGCAGGTTCCTTCAATAGACAGTTTAACCATTGGAAGGAGATCATGGAATCTACTGAGAATGGAGTACCAATGTTTAATGGTCAGAATGGTATAAAGTATGAGATATGGAGCATAAGAACAAAACCTTTTTAAAGAAAGAGGGATTTGATATATGGAAATCAGTTTTTACAGGATACAATGATACAAAGAAACCAAAGACTACAACCAAGAAATAATTAAAGAAGAACAACAAAATAGAAATGGATTTCATCTGGGAAGGATTACCTAATCCAGTAAGAGAAATTGTTGGAAAGTGTTCATCAACTAAAGAAATTTGGGATAAGATACATAATACATATTCCTCACCCATCACAGAGTCAGAGAATGCCAAATAAGATGCAGGTATAGAACAAGAATAAAAATGCTCATCGTGTCAGACAGATTTAGAAGAAGAAGAGTCTGAAGTGTACGAAGTCAACAGAGGTGAGTTATTTTGTTTTAATTGTGAAAAAAGAGGATATCTTGAAGATGAATGCCCTTATTTGAAAATTGAAAGTGATAAGATAGAAAGGCCCAATTAAATAGAAGACAAGTCTAATTTTGAAAAGGAAAAGAATCATGAAGCATAATTGATCAGTGATTTACAAGAACTACAGAAAGAAAGAGAATAAAATATGTCACTCAAGGAAGAATTGATTAAGAAAAAGGAAAGTATTCAAAACTTTGAAGAAGTCTAGCAAGTCATTGAGAACTTAAGAGCTCAGCTAAAATAAGCCAGAAAGACCAAAGAAAAACTTGAAGGTTAGAAGCAGTGTTTGGAAGCCAACATAGCAACACAAAAGGAAGAAGCAGAAAAGAGAGAGAAGATATTGGTAGATCATATCAAGGAAAGAACTAATGATTTAAACTATCTTGATGTAGAGTTTAGTCAAGAAGAGAGAAGACTCGAAGAAGAAATAATTACATTGAAGATCCAACTTGAAGAAGCAAAGAGAACATAAAAAGTCATGAAATCTCATATGATGAAGAAAGAAGAAGAGGTCAAGAATCTTGAAGAATAAGTTGTCACACTAAGATTCAAAGTCGTCAAGCTCAACAAGAACGTTGAAGAGACATAAGCATCCACATCATCAGTTGAAGTACCAGAAATAAAGAATGAAGAGAATCCAAAGACTTATGCAGAAGTAATCAAAGGCTCAATGAAGAAGGAAGAATGCAAGCCACTGGAGAAGAATATTCCAGAAGTGAAGAAGAATCAAGAAGAGTACTATGGAAGAAGACCCTCCAAATTCAATCCACAAAGATGCTTCAATCATGTTCATGATCAATAAAGGAAAGAATTCAAAAGGACTACACCACAAAGAAGATCATTCACTCCCAGATATGTAAATTTATTTTATGGTCATTGTTTTTATTGTACTAACTTTGGACATAAAGTTACAGATTGCAAGGCTCATGGAAGAAATTTTCAAGAAAGAAATACTTAATGTGGCCCCACATAACATTGAATGTTACAAATTCGACAACTATGGACACATAGCTCGTGATTGTAGAAGCACGATCGATACTTCAATGAAATAGAACATTGATATCAAATATAAGAAAATATGGAAAATAAAAGGAAGACAAGAAGAGTAGAGGAATGAAGAACAAGTCCTAGAGATTGCAGGATTGGAAAAGGTACGAGATCAAGAAAAATCTACAAGCAAAAAGAAAGATGTCAGATACAAGAAGATTTGGAGAATAAATGAAAAACAAGAAGAACAAGTGAATAAATACTAGGTCCCAGAGATCAAAGGATTTTCAGTAGTATAATAAATACAAGAAGAGCAAGTAAAGAAAGAGTAGGTCTCAAAGATTGTATTTTCAGAACCCATGGAGTAGGTGAATGAAGAACCAGCTTCAGAGATTGCACTCTCAGGATATATAGTAGTTCGAGGTCAAAGAGATGATGAATCTACTGACGAAGATAATGATGACTTTGCATCAGAGCAGGAATTGTTCTAAGCCATCCAGCTTGGAGACTCCCAAGTAATATGAATATTAGACAGGGGGAGTCTATGCAATAGCTGAGACAGATCAGAGAACCATCCTTTGAGCAGATTGCAGACTTTGAGTAGATAGACTTAGAGTAGTCAGTTAGTAGAAGTTTGAGATTATAGTCAAATAGAGATATATTCAGCATAGGTTGTTCCAGATATGCAGAGTTTGGTCTACAAATAGAGAAGAACAGTGGACATAGTTGAAATTTGATGATCAATTGCAGCAGTGAAGACATCAATATAGTACAATGACATATGGGTCAGCATTGTGGACAGTTGAGTAGCATATTCTTGGATTGTATGGACACAGATGGATCCCTAAAAACACTTAGCAGGTTTGGACAGATATATCATAGTGGATGAGAGCATGGATTCAAAGATTGATTCGGAGATTGATTCATAGATTGGTTCAGAGAGTGGTTCAAAGATAAAGGAACATTATCATAATGGATGATAATGACACGGGAATATTTGAATGCTTTCCATATATGTTAGTTTATTACACAAGGAAGCACTAGTGGACAAAAACTCCAAAAGGAAGCAAATATAGGAATCCCTACATGTAATCTACACAACATCTTGTAGAAATTTCAAAGGGTGAGAGATTATTCATATGCATGGAGAGAGAGTTAGATGTTTGGAGAGAGCACAAAGGAATTATTCTAGGGGGAGTGATGGTCACGGGGAAAGCATGAGTGATATGACTTCAGTTTTGCATCAGAGTGATACCTTTGGTCAAAGGGGAATATATTATTCAGATGAAGGGAGAGAGAGTAATCAGAGGCTTAGAAACACAGAGAAAGATCAAAGAAATTTAGACAGAGGGAGAAACTCCAAAGGGAGATATGCTTTCCCATTGATGTCAAAGGGGGGGAGATAGAAACATTGATGAGGAGTATGAGCATGAATGTTATCATGACTAAGTCTTGCCATCAATGTTGGTGTTTCCATCAATGCCAAAGGGGGATATTGTCAGAAATTTAGATTAGGTTGATGGATAGTTGGTTTGGATTGTTGGTTTTCATTGATGTCAACCCTTGGAGAGTGATATTGTGGATTGATGTCAACCCTTAGAGATTAATGTCAACCCGGTAGTAAAGTAAGGTAGCACAAAAGTATGGGTAAGGAACTCAAGTTAGTTTGAGGTATAAAGGAATGAAGATCAGTGTATTTGCAAGTAAGACTATTCTAGATGGATATTACATGTCATGTCATTTCCGGTGATATGTGGAACGTCACATAATGCCTCACTGTTAGAGAGTTATGGCCATGTGAAGTTGGAGAACCCTCATGAGTTATCTAGAAGCCCATAGAAGGTTAAAGAAATCAATTGTTCAGAAAGCTCCTAGAAGAAGTGTACTAGTAAAATTGATGGTAACTAGGAGTTAATCATGGGTATAGTTGTTGCATTAAGAAAATAATTAAAAATAAATTAGTTGCAACAATAAGTTGTGAGTTTTTTAATTATGGTAAAGTAGTTGTGATGAGAAGATTGAATAGTCAAAGTGGTTGACCAAGAAACAAATTAAATAATAAAGTGATTGCAACAAGAAGTTAGTTAAGGGAAAAGAAGTTATGAATAGAATAATTATAGAAAAGTTAGTTGCAACAAGAAGTTGTCAGGAAGAGAAATTATTTAAATAATAAAGTGGTTGCAACAAGAAGTGGCGAGTTTACTATTTATGGATAAGTCAAAGTGGTTGCAAAAGAAATTAATTAAATAATAAAGCCAGCTGCAGCTAGAAGTGGAGAGATTACTATTTGTGGATAAAGTGGTTGTAAGTGGACAAGTGGTTAGAAGTAGGTTATCCCTAGAAGAAGGAAGTTGGGTAAAGTTAGTTAGAAGGTAACCCCTTGAAGAAGCTACTTGGAGAGTAAAAATAAGAGAGAAAGGGTCTCCTATTAGCACCTGATTGAGAATATTGAATATATCTAAGTGACTGAGGTAAGCTAAGGAGGTCTAAGGAGAATTTTAAAGGGAAGGTGAACTAAGAAGGCCGAAAATTCAAGGGAGGATAAATTTTTTTGATGATGCTTTCTAAGGTATGTTATTTACAAGTCATCTCACCATTTTCGTAATAAATTTTTTTATAGAATGATTCAGATAGTGAAATATATAGATTGTTGAGATGACATATCTAAGTAACTCTGATAAAAATTTCATCTTGTGGGTCGTTTTATTTTGGTAGTTACACTCTATGGAACATAGGGTTTGTGGCTAGTCTTGAAACTAGTCTAAACATGTGTTCTGGGTAAAAATGTCATAACTTATTCATATCACATCCAAATTCAGTGAGACCGAATTAATTGGATAGATTACATTCTATAGTATGTTGTGTATAATTTTCAGATCCATACAACAAATATTATGTGTGTGGAATGTTATACAAGTTAGCTCTCTAGAATAAGTCTGAATTCAACAAGGTATGCCATTTTTTATATAACTTCTTTTCTGGGAGGTTCAAAGCAATGAAACCTGGTGGATTTGTAGAGAAGACATTGAAGAATATTGTGTTTCATTTTCAAACCTTTATGAATTACAGGTACATATTTATGCTTGTTGCAAGTTAGGTTTGTTGCCTAATAAATTAGTCATGTGAGACTAATGTAAATTTTAATGAAAATGCTAGTCTCTTGTTGTTTAAGTTAAGGAAGGTATGTAGGTATGTGATCACATACACCAGGTCTGTTACGGAGTTACAGGTATGTTTATATTCATGTTTTGATGGTTACATTTTTTCATGACATGGTACATGCTTGAGGCTACATAACAGTGAGGTTTGGCACATGGTTTTATGTAAGGGTTTATGGTATTTGGATTATGGATTTGTGATGTATTGCTAGAGGAATATTGTTGGTTTTCTTGATATATGTTTTATTATATGGTTGAGGTATATGTTGAGTTCATGGACGAGACACTTATTTGATGAGTTGGCATATACATGAGGTGTATGGTATGGTGATGTTGGTACATCTTGATGAGGCATAGTTTGACTTGTTATTGATACATGATTTGTACATGCTTGGTGCATTGTTAGAGGCACATATTGGTAATTTTATTGGACATATTGTAGTGATCTTGGCAGATGCTTTATGGTTGATGTGGCATTGAGATATTGGTATTGGTGATGGTTTTGAGGTGTTGTGATGTGTATGGTTGATGCACTTGTGATGGTACAGGTTGTGTTAGTTGTTGATGTACATGATTGGTTGATGAGATTATTGTGATAGGTTATTGGCACCGGTTGTTGGTTACAAGTTGTTAGTACATGTATTACTACATGTTGTTGGTTATAAGTTGTTGGTACAGGTTGAAAGTGACAGAGTGCTCGGTGACAGTGACAGGTTGTCTACATTTGGCACTTATATTTCAGGGCGGCATGATGAGGAAAGGATAGGTGGTTGGAGCCACCTTCTAGTTGGAGTTGGAGAACTAGGGAGTTGGTGCTTCCTTCAGATTGGAGCCTGAGAATTAGGGGGTTGGAGCCTCCTTTTGGTTGGAGCCATAGAATTGGGTGGTTGTAGCCACCTTCCATTTGGAGTCGAAGAACACAGGGGGTTGGATCCTCCTTCTGGTTGGAGCCATAGAATTGGAAGTTGGTTCTTCCTTTAATGTAATTCTTAAAGACATATAAGAAAAGAATTATATGTTTTTCTCCTGCGTTGGGTTTCCACGTAAAATAATGGTGTATTGTACATTTTTTGGATGTGTCTATTATTTTTTATTATGCATTGATGGATGTTAATGTTATATGAGGCCATAACATATTAATGATGAATTGATGAACATTGTTGAATAAGTTAAAGGAATATAAATTGTGGTTAAAAGTGTATAAATTTCTCATTACTGATTCAGGGTTGGTTCATTTTCCTTTGAAATGGATTTGTTTGCTCTGGGGGGTCTCATTCTTCTACAGTAGTATATTTAACTCTAGATGCACAACAACATCTTTTGGAGAAACGAGTTCATCTTCGTCTGCAACTCTCTATAAGGTCTGGGTTGATCATTCTTCATCAATGGTGGCATCTACCCATACTGTTTCCTCTACCTCCTCTGAACGCTCTTCCTCTTGTCTGCTACATCTCGAATCTTCACTTCTCACAAAGACTTTCTCTTTCATCCACTAACTAGCCAATCTTCCTCGTCTCTGTAACTTACGAAACTCTTCTAGATTTTCTTTATCACCACCATCTAATACAATATCTTTCCAAAACTGATCGATCCACCTCTTCATTGTCGTCATCTAGTTCTGCCATCATTTTTCAAAAATGGTATCCCTCCTCAAAGCTCATTCGTCTCTCGCATTATTTTCTCACCAACCCCCCATATCTCAAAGAAAACGTATGGTTACCTTACTTCATGAAATCTCCCAGAAATCACTTTCCCCCAAGCACAGGTGTTTAAGTTTCCATATCAACTGAACAATTAAGAAACATTCCTTCTTCCACTAGAAAAACCTTGATTCATAGAGGTATTTTCACAACAATATTCCTCTGGCTCCTTCTATGAATACAGCTTCTGCTTTCAAAAAGGCTTGGTGGTTTTTAGCAATGAACTCGATAATATACCCTTCGAAAGTAGTCTACACACAGAATTCTATAGCTTGTGAGATCTAGTGATCTAACCATTGAAGAGTCACTATAATTTCAGTGGTCTAGTTATATATCTTCTTAACCCGATCTTTGTATTATGGGGCTTCTTGCAGCCGATATAACCACTCAAGCAACTCTTCAAGTAATTTAACCCTGAATATCTCATATTGGTCACTAACAGGCTCCGAATAGAAAACAATATCTTTCACGACCCTAAAACTCATATGCCACAACTCAACCTCCTACCTTATGAAGGCATCATACTTCTACTCCCACCAATTTTAAACCTCATACTTGTAGATCCAATGAGGCATCCTCTAAAAACTCCCTCTAAATATAGGTCCCGACAATGAAACCATTTGTTGGCACAAAATTGAGACCAGATTTCTCGACAGTTTCCAACAAAAAGATTATATTGTAGTATAGGAACATTAGTATTTTCTATCTTTCGCAAGGGAAGGAGGTCTCACCTGAAGTGTAGCCAAGACTTGTAAAATTAATGGAGTTATAAAGGATGCGACATTAGATTTATTCCTATAATACTCATATCCATATTTTAACCATTGAGATTAGGTTACAACAACATTCAAATAATAAAGGGAAAAGAATAAGTAGATGCATGAAATAATTACAAATCCATTCATAGCATAACAGATAACCTTAAAACAAATTTTGAGACCCCAAATCACACCATTTAATTAGTTGCAACAGCATAAAAGACTTCATGCATTTCAAATTTGACATATTATTCCTCAAAATGCATAATTTTCCAATACATTATCCCACTGGATGAGATCTAACCCTTACATCTTCAAATAATACTCTTACGAGAATCATTACAGAATCTAGACTCACTACAATATTATTGTTTTATTTATACATGCAATTCTTTGACAAATTCGATTGAATAAATCAAATCCAATTTTGTTCATGCTCAATATTTCTTTGATCCACCTACATTATTTCCTTTTTCACCATTTTTGAATCTTCTAACTTTTGCACAGTGCATTTGAATTTTTCCATCACTTACTCATCTTTATCATTTTATCCAAAAATGAGGGGCCCAACATTGACATATCCCACATTCCTACGAAAAAAAAAATACAAAGGATTTATAATGAAAACATGAAAGCACATAGTTTGAATGTGAATGAAGAGTCATGGAACCGTGTGAAATGTGTTAACTTTTGGCGTATAGAATTGTGGACCTGAAACAGGATAAATCCTGACTGTACATCTCCATAGATCAACAGTTAAGATCAAAGGTTGGGTTACGATACTTAGTGGTCTAGCTCAGCCATGTCAATTCCATGATAGAAACCTCATCAGTGCCACGTGTCCAATCAGATGAATTCCACACCAGAGTAAGTCCACATCGATGATGCCACGTGTCAGAACACATACCAAATCCAGGTCATCTAGTGTACATGAAGAAGACGTCGACGCAAAATCCACCTCATCTGCAATAGCAGAAAAAGAGATATCAAAAAATGACTAGGTACCAAGACATTGTGTGGATAGTGATCACAATGGAGAATCGAGAGTATGTAAAGAAATGAGCACGAACCCATGGACCCACAAACCCGTGGTGAGAGTTAAAAAATCGACTAAGTGTAAGAGACTTGCAGTAGGAGTTTCAAAAATCAAATAAGTGTTAATAATCGGTCGATCGGATGAGGATGTCCCGTGGACCCACGGTAGGAGTTTCGAAAAATTGACTAAGTGTCAAGAATCGGTTGGATGGGCGAGGTCACAGATATAAGAATCGGGAAAATTTTGTAGACCTACATCCCATGGTGAAATCTCGAGAATTGGCTAAGTATCAAGAATTACTAAGTACCAAGAGATTTTGAAGAAATGACTAAGAACCAAGAATAATAGATCGAATGAATGAGGTCACAGAGATAGACAAGTGAATCTGGAAAAGGCTTAGACCTGCGGTGAGATGTCAAAAATTGTCTAAGTATGAAGAACCAATCAGGCATCCTGGGAGGTTGCCACTTATCACAGATAGGACCACCTGGAGGGTGATTGGATGGCCTAGAGGGTGAGAGATATGATCGCCCAAGAGGTCACCACTTTTCATAGATCAGACGACCAAGAGGGTAATGGATATGACGGCTCGTGATGTCTCATAGACTCATGGTGAAATACTTAGAAAATTTTCTAAGTATGGGTACAAAGTGAGTGCGGTGGAATGTGAAGGTGCATTATGGAGGTCGCAGAAGCATGGAAAGATATGTCTTATACTCACAGAGAAATGATTGGAAATGTGTCTAAGTATAGGTGAAAAATGAGTGCGGTGGAACGTAAAGGTGCATTTTGGAGGTCACAAAGGTATGAAAAGATGTGCCTTAGACCCACAGTGAAACCATCAAGATAACAGATCGACGGATGAGGCTAATCAAAGATCTGATCGGATGGTGGATATGAGCTAAAGGATTGAACTGTGTGAGAACTGAATCAATGGTAGAGAATAATATGAGGTCCAGATTAGACTATGGCCATGTGTCAAGGATATTTTATGTGTTGATATGGGTAGAGAATCAAATTGACGGTTGTGATCCAATCTAGGATGACCAAATAGTTGATGAACGTTGAAGCTATGTTATGTGTGATAATGACCAGGAAATGATATCAATGGATGAGATTTAATTGAGAATATGATCCGACAACTGTTGAGTGTCAAGGGTGTATTGGTGGACAATGAAGTAGATAAATGGTTTGAGATTGAATATTAATATGATCCAGCAGCTTCTGGGCATCAATATTCATGCTCTATCCAGAGAATCATATGGTATGTGATGAAATTTAATTGAAGACCATGTTCAAAGGATATTTTTGCATAATGATTCAAGGATATGGAGTCGACCCCATGGAAACATTCTTTAGATATACGAACAAACCTTTGGGTGTATGTTTTATATTTATAACGATGCTCGAATCCAATTCAACGAGGTAAAAAAATGGAAAAAATATGGAAGAGTGAGAAGTGCGAGTAAGTGTGGATCATGTGAAGAAGAGATATCAGGCTCTGAGGTTCGAGGATGCTAAATAACGAAAGGAAAATAATGTAAAGGTGGTTGGGAGGTGCAAGGACAAAGGAAACTTTAGAACTATGTAGATTGAGAACTGTGATAGCAGATACAGAGGAACAAACTTGTGTAAGTGAAGGCTTGAAGGAAAGAGATAATATGGTATCGTTAACATCTTGAGTAGTTTGATGTTTCCAGTAAAATTGGTATCTACAAGATCCATCAATTTGGTGCTTTTCCAAGGGGATTGGTGTCCCCTACAAGTGGGTGCATGTGAATATAACAACTGTAGGTTCGTGCCTACGGGAAGAACTAAGTTGGTTCTCATTCAAGGGGATTGTTTTGTCCTACAGGTTGGTGCCTGCAAATATTATTTCTAAGTCGGTGCTCAGAAGAGGAGATTGTTGTCTCCTACAGGTTGGTTCATACAAGCATTGTAATAGTAGGTTGGTTCCTACAAGATTTTATAAAGAAATTTTTTTGTGGTTTTCACCCATTTGGGTTTCCATGTTAAATCTCTGTGTACAGTGAATTATATGTGCGTATGTGAATTTCTCATCAACTTCTTATAATTAATGAAGTAAAAAATTAGTAAAAATTGTAAGAAAAGAAAAGTAGTCTTATTTTGATTCACCTCCCTCTTAGTATAAGTGTGACAACATCCACATCGAATCAGCATGAGATGGAAATAATATCGAATCAGATAAATCCATACAACATGCCATGAATTTTTCCATACGTGGGTTGATAAAGTTCATTCCATACACCCTGTTGGAACATGTTTAATTTTGAGATTTTGAGCTTTAGATTTTGCCTCTTAGAAATAAAATTTTCACCCAAAAATAAAAAGAAACTTAGATATTCTCCTTTTAAATTTAAAGATAAATCCATGGCTTGAAGAAAAGGCGCTTGCGATATCCACCATCGATTAGTTATTCTAATCTTATCAAACTGTCTTAATGATCTCTCAACTGTAGAAGTTGCTTGAGTTTTAAATAAAGTCTCTAGCATTCGCTTCAGAGCTTCTTGCTTTGGGTATTCTAGCAAGTCTAAACAATGAAAACCCCAAATGCTGAAATGCTAAAGTACTTAAGGCTAATTCAAGGTTTAAAACATGATAAAGTAAAACATAAAAATGAGTAATAGGAGACTAAATTCTTCATGAATTTGACCTTCGGGAGATTTATACCCTAATTGTGTCTAACACTCACGAAAATTGAAGTATTAATGATATGTATGATTGGCTAAAGTTAATGATTTGAATTGCGATTAGCAGTTTTTTCAGTGAAGAGCTTACAGATTTCTCTTGTTACAGGTAGGCTAATTTTTTGCGACATGAAAAAGTTGCAAGAAAACTTGATGGATCAGATTTCAGAATATAGTGGAACGATAAATCAGTTCAGAAGCTGGATAAACTAAGAAAAGGACCAAATATAGCAGGGAAGGGGATAAATAGACAGAAAAGGGGAGAAAAAAATCTCTGAAATGTTAAGTCTCTGAAGTGGAGGATCTCCTACAGCATGTCCTCTTGTTTTCAACTGTGAGGATTTACTTCGAAACTCCAAGCTTTAGGAGTTCTCGCTTCACAAATCCAGCTTTCTTCCAAAGTGGTTATCCCCAAAGTGGAGGATCTCCTGTAGCATGTCCTTTTGATTTAGATAATTGGGATTTACTTCGGGACTCCAGGCTTCGGGCGTTACGAAATGCATAACACCACAAACCTTCCAGAGTGTCAAATCTGTCAACACGCGTCCACTTCAATCAATGGTCCAGATGAACTCCAGGCTTCAGGACTTCAGGAGTTCTCGCTTCACACATCTAGCTTTATTTTGAAGTGGTTATCCCTGAAGTGAGAGATCTGGCACCACGTGTCCTTTTGATTTTAACAGCGAAGATTTACTTCGGCACTCCGAGCTTCGGGCATTCCGAGGTGCAAATCTCTGAAGTGCTAGGTCCCCGAAGTATAGGATCTCTTTCCACGTGTCCATTTCGATCAACGATCCAAATGGGCTTTGGGTCTTTGGGATTTCTTCACTTAGCACCGCTCGCCTCCCCCCGGAGTACAAAATAGACAAATACAGGGATCGTCTGACACACATCCCCTGCTCAGATCGATAAAGAGGAATTGCACAAAAATCGCTCTATCTTCTCTACATATGACCAAGAGTTGTGGCCTCGGATTAACTTTGGGTGCTTATCTCACTTTGCAAAGATCGACAGTCAGATTTTAATGAATCGTGGAAATCATCGGCTCGCATGTATTCGGCATGTCAATGTTGCGCTAGGTCTAGCTCCAAACATACACCCCGGAGTTAAAGATCAAGTGCCATGCATCCTTATCCATCGGACGGTCATGATTTACTTTGGGACTTTGGGCTTCAAGAGTTTTAGCTTCTCCCCTCTTGCTTTCATCCAAAGTGTTTTCTCCCGAAGTCCATTGATTGTTGTCACGTGTCATCCTTGGATCAATGGTCCTTGTTCACTTAGGAGCTCCAGCTCTACATGCAGACCACCCCCGAGATCTGAAGTGCCAAAGTACGTGGCAGTCATTAGTTCAGACATGTGGTGCTCTCATTGGTCATGACACCTAGCATCCAGCTAGTGTCGACATGTGTCACTTCTCTTTTCATGACACATCAGCATAGTGACGTCAAACTATCCTCTGGGAAGTGTTCTTGTTCAGTGCCAAAGTAGCACCATCTCCAAGTGCGGTTAGAATGATCCTAAAGTTGGCAGGCAAATAAACCTTAGCGGTGGCACTAAAATTAGCAGGTGTGCCTAGATCACATACCACGACCAAATCAACGACCACGTTTCATTGTGGGAATGCAACATGATTGAACGATAAAATTCATGAGCAGTCCCACAATTGAAACCATGGTATAGTAAAAGATCTATGTGGCATCACCAAGTGCATTGCAGGACGAAAAGCAGGTTACTTCAAACCACCCCCTCGTGCTCCCACAAAATAGAGAAACATAAAGGGACGCTGGAGAAACACCTATCATCCACATCATGTATCTCGTTCACCCTCCAGCTTGTCACACCTTCCACATCGGTTATCCCGTTCACCTTCCAACCTGTCACACCTTCCACATCGGTTACCTCGTTCACCTCCCCACCTACACTTGTCCCCACGTCATCCTATTCGTGAGAAGATACTCTTTCTTGTAATTGTTAGCCATCGCATAACGAGTCAATGCTAAGATACCTGTCACATTATAACTCCCTCCATATTTTCAAATGATATTATTTTTCCAGTGAACACATCTGAAGAACAGATAGCAGTGGAATCAGATGACAAGGATAGTAAACAAATGATTATGATGGCCTCAATGGACATGTATACCTAATTCAAATAACAAAGGAAAATGAGCGTGTATGCGAGGAGATGAAGAGACAGATGAAAGCGCCATCTCAAACAATAACAGCTTGTTGTCGTTTCATTCAAATTATGTTATGTTTTTAGGAGATATTGTAAGAAGTCCAATCGTTTTGATTTGTGACAGATTTTGTATAAGTAGATAGATTTCAGATCTATTCGGGGATGCTTCTTGCCGGATGTAATAGAGAAAACTCTCATTTTTTAGTATTAATACAAGTGCAAATAGAGATTCTAATTTTCATTTGGTTTGAGTTGCGTGTTTCTCCTGTATTTAGATATCTATGAACTTCATTATGCAATTCCTTGATAAGTGATTGATTGCAATTTAGTATCACAACTACTATAATCACATTATATCAACAATTCATCAAGTAAGCAGTTTTTCCTCTGTATTTAATATAATTAAAGCACGACCTACAAACTATTTGAATTACTGCATTTCATATCTTGTTTGAGGGTTCACTGTCTACCTTTCTTCTGTTGCAAACAAGGTGAGATTCATCTGCAATTGATGCCTATCTTTTTTTAACAATTCTGTAAGTTTCATTCACTCCATTTGATATTATAATTGTGATTCAGACAACGAAATACGGCCTCTGTATTGTCCTATTATTAATTTCATTTAAGGATCATTTCTTATATAACTAAAGGTAGAAAAAACACTTTTTAAAAACACTCTCTTTAAACATTCAAGATTCCTTACATTACTCCTTGAGCCTTAGAATTGATCTCAGGACCAACACACCCATTGAACTTTCTAGATCCGATATTGTATATGCACATGTGTTATTTCATAGATGGATCTGTTTGGAGAATCTGTGGGATTTGTATCTCTAAGATCCTATTTGTTATGTATAAATACCAATTATGAGAACCTTCACAAACATACTAGACATGATATCGAATAGTTGTAATTTTTTATTGTTGTTATGAGATTAATACAAAATCTTTGGTTACTGTTAATTGAATGTGTCTTACTGTTAATTGAATGTGTCATATATACATATATATTGTTGTTCTAAGATTAATACAAAAGATCTCGTTACTATTAATACACACACACACACACACACACATATATATATATATATATTCATCTCGAATTCCTTTTAAAAAGATGGTATGAGTAATATTAGAATTTAAAGAACTATGTTTTGATTTTTGTAAATTATTTAAAAACCTCTCCAAATAGTCCTCTAAACTCTCATCTTATTGTTGAGCCATTCTAAAAATATCCTCTTTAGAATCTTGAGGCTTGCAATAAGCTTAATATTTCTTAAGGAAGATTTTCCTCATGGTTTCCCAATACGCAATGGTACTTTCTCCTAATCCCATAAACCATTTAAAGGTAGTTCCCTTCAAACTGGTAGGAAACAATCAAAGCTTGTGAGAATCATTAGTATACTCATATGTACGACATAAAATATGAAATTCAAAGAGGAATGCATCAGGGTATTTAGAGACCATACCATGCAAAATTAGGCAGAACTGAAGGTGGGATTTTTTCATTTTTACCTCATTACCAAAACAGGCATATCTAGGATAGAAAATCCAAAAGTTACTTCCCTTTCTTCTTCTTCATCTCCTACCCTCTCTCTTTTATCATTTGGTCCTCTTTCTCTTTTTCCTCCTCCTTCTAGTATTCTTTCTCATTCTCTACCTATTCTTGGTCCTCTCTCTCATTCTCCCTCTGATCCTAGTCCTCTTTCAGCTTCCCCGCCTGCTCATGGTATTCTACCTCCTATATGAGATTCTCCATTGGGAATTTTATTCTCCAAAAAGATCCAAATCCAACCCTCTAGTTTTTCTTCTAGGTCTTGCAGTTGTTCAATAGTCTCCTATGTTTTTGTTTTCTTTCATCTTCCTGTAACAACATGTTTCTTTGTGTCCTTTTTATTACCTTTAAGCAAGTTAGTAGTGGGGGGGTTTGTGGATGATTTGATGGGTGGTTTTGTAGGGGGTTTCATTTTATCTAAGACAGTTGGAACTACTTATTTTGTTGTTTTAACAAGCCTACCCTTATTATCCCTTAGTCTAACTAATTTATTCATACAAACCATGCATGAATAGGACTCATAAATGTTGGACAACTGAGAGGGGGGGGGTGAATCAGTTGTTACCGTGCTTAAACAATTATGCTTCTTTTAAAATCTTTACAAGGCACTCAATGATGATTACAATAATGCAGGGAAATAAACAATGGCACATTCAGCATCAGTCACATATATGAGAAACACAGAGACAGATATTTCCTGAGGAAACCCATACAGGGTAAAAACCTCTTCTTCTTTATATGATAACTATTATTTACATTCTTTACATTATCATACATATGAGCACCAACTCATTGTGAGGCTACAACCTCTGTTTTTCAAGCTGCAACTTGCTGAGAGCACCAACTATTTGTTTTTCTCTAGCACCCACTAGAAGGAAGCACCAACTCCCTGGTTTCTCTAGCACCAACTAGAAGGAAGCACCAACTCCTTGGTTTCTCTAGCACCAACTAGAAGGAAGCTACA
>JZKD02S2422969.1:46885-72164 GCA_000966675.3 Picea glauca
ATATTAGCTCATTTATCAAATTAAAGTATTAAAAATGCATAATAATAACTTGAATTTCAAAGATACCTTAGGTGACCCCTTTGGGTGGTAAAGGGATGTTGATTATATCAAAAGGGGGTCAAAAAGGGTGGTACTGGCATATAGTTGGAGGTCAAAGGTATGTAGTATGGGCAAAGAACATGGTCAAAACCGGGGACCAACAGTGGTGGACATCCCTGAGAGGTGGCCACCGCAGGCACCATTGTGGCAATCATTCAAGTCTCTATCGGCTTCATCAATGGTCAAACATCGGTGGAGTATGGTGTCGACCACACGTTGATATAGGATGTCATCGATAAGAATATATTGAGGGGCCTCATGGTGAATACACCAATGATCGTCTCGGGAGAGGTAAGACCCAAAATTTTGTGTCTGAAGGTAAATGAGATGATCGCCATACCAGGGTTCATACAAGGGGATGTATAAGAGGTGTTTGTCATGAAAGTCTGTATTGATGGGTGAACTAACAACATCTGAGGGAAATGTCATGATGAGTTCAGTGAGGATGAGCGCTTTCTTGCTTTTAGGAGTGGAAAACTCTAGGTCGTACTCCTAAAGGATGACTATTGATCGGGCAAATTTGCCATTAATTTTTCATCGACTTAACAAGTATTTCATGGGGTTGGAATCTACCATGACTTTGGTAGTGCGAAGCAAGATATAGTGATGCAGTTTTTGGACTACAAGGACAACTGCGAGAGAGTTTCTCTTCATGACTATACTTCAGGGGTGGTCTTGAAAGGTTTTTACTAATGTAGTAAATAACATGCTCTCGGCCATCATCCCCTAATTTTACAAGAACTTCTGCGACTGATATGGCTGAGGCCAATAAGTAGAGGATATAGTCACAATCATGGTCAGGTGGACTAATCAATGGAGCGTTGGAGAGCGCCTATTTTAAATCATAAAAAGTGGTTTGGGCATGTTCATCCCATCAGAATGGGATATGATGATGCAGTAAGTGAAGGAAACTATGAGCGCGAGTGGCGTAATCTAGGACAAAGCATCACAAAATGTTGGCTTTGCCTTGTAGGCTCTACAGTTGGCACAAATTCCATGGTTGGGGAATTTCTGTGATGGCTTGGACCTTGAGGGGGTCCACTGTGATGTCATGTTGGGAAACAATGAACCCAAGGAGGCACCCAGCGGTGACGCAGATTACGCACTTAAGGGGGTTCAAGAGGATATTGTACTGACGAAATCATTGAAAGACAACTCGTAAGTCATCTAGATTTGTGCTCGTTTCTTGGGTCGAGCAGTGAGGTCAGCTAAGTAGGCAAAGATGATGCGAGTGAGATCATGGAAAACATAGGTCATGGCTCGTTGGAACGTCGCACTAGCATTCTTGAGTCCAAAAGGCATGACACGATATGAAAAAGTACCCCATGGGGTAGTAAATGTGGTTTTATATTGATCTATTAGGTGGATGTGGATTTGATTATAGCTAGAGAATCCATCCATGAAGGAAAAGGCCTCATGGTCGGCACAGTCATCGATAATTTGGTCGATGAAAGTTGTAGGGAATTTGTCTTTGGGACAAGCGTGGTTGAGATCGCGAAAGTCAGTGAAGACGCAAATGGTGCCCTGTTTTTTATTGAAAAGGATGGGGTTGGAAACCCATGACGTGTATGCAATGGGGTATATGAACCCTGCAATGCGTACTTTTCCAATTTCGGCTTTGATGGTCATTGCTTTGGATGGGTGCAGTGGGCATTTCTTTTGATGGACAGGGGTGATATCTAGCCATGTGTTGATATGATGTTCGACAATAGAAGGATCAAGGTGGGGCATCTTTGTGTATGACCAGGAAAAAATGTCTCGGTATTCCTGGAAGAGATCTTTGTAAGATGTGAGTTCTTCAGGGGAGCATGCGGTGCCAATGGTGATTTCCTCTATGATTCCTGGTTTGATGTAAATGTCAATTTTGACAGTGGGGAAAATGTTGTCCATGTTGTCGTCTTCAAAAGCATCGGGGGCAGGGATAGGGTTGTGGAACCAATCTATATGCATGGATGGGATGAAATATTTTTTTTTGATTGCGCATATGGAGGCTGGACTAGGAAGGCCGAAGGCTTCCTGTGCAAGAAAGAGTGTTATGTGGTGGAGCGCATTCCATGGGAAATCAGGGGTAGTTAATTCCTCAAGGATGTCTTCATCACAGTGGAATATGTGATAATATAGGGGATCCGATGAAGTAGCATTGGTGACTCTCACTGTGTGATTGTCTTCAGGTGGCGAAGATGTATCAAGGGTGTTGCAAGTAGGTTGTGATGGTTTGCTTGACATGAACCAAATGTCAATATATTGTGGGTTAAAAAGTGTGGTTGGGAATAATATTTCCGTGGGGAAATGAACTGGAGAGTTAGGGGGGAAATCCTCATATAGGCTATCCATAATTTATGGAGGAGAGGGAAGTGCCTTGGGATCAGGAGAGATAATATTGACAATATCTAGAGATGGAGTAGGGGTAATCACTGGTATCACCGGAAGTGGAGTGGTTGGAGGATTTTGAGTAAGGGCCATTTGACAGCGTCGGGATTCAATAATCGTGGGACATTGGTAGGTGAAATGACCAAGCAAGTCACAGAGAGAGAAAGGACATCTCATCCACTCGTTGACTGAGGTTGTGACATAATGGATGTCAGTGACATGGGTACTTGATGACGTGGATGGAGGGTTTTATGGTTGAAAGCTTTGACGTACTATCGTTAACGTCTGTCGAAACTGAGGTAGAGCAGGGCAATGATGGGTGTAGTGGCCATACTCAAAGCAGATGGAACATGCAAATTTTGTTCGCATCCCTTTGCTACCTATGGTAGGGGACGTGGTGGTAGTACTAGAAGCGACAGATGATGTGGTCGCTCGAGGGAGTTGGATCAAATTGTGTAACTCGGGGAGAGAAGTACATCGATTGGTGGGGTGTCCTTCTCTCTCGCATAGTGTGAAAGGAGGTTGAACTCGTGGGGTAAGTGGAGCGGTGGGCTATTTCTTCTTCCTTCTGCCCCCAGTTGTAGTGGTTAATGGTGGTGCCAGTAAGTAGGGGTCAAGGTGGTGCGGTTGGAGTAAGTACTGGAATCTACATCAGGATTCCTTTTATTTTTTGGAAGGAGGGATGGTTGAGGGACCATTGCGGGTGGATGTAGATACCATACTGGAATGACCAACACCATGTTAGGAAGGATAAGAATTGCAGCTACCTAGAAAGCTTGTATGCCCAGTGGGGGGTTGAAGAAGGGGATTTGTGTAATGGCTTGGGGGACTATCTCCCAAACCGAGATTTGACCCTGAAGGAGAATGAAATCAGGGACAAGTGGTGTCGTAGGGCTCTCAGGGGGTTCCTGAGGTGGGATGTTTGCGACTAGTGGGATGTCAAAGGGTGAAGAAGCCTCGGTGGGAGGAATGGTATCTCCAGTTTTCATTCCATTGGAAGATATGACACACACTTGTGCTGAGGGATGTATGAGCAGTGGTGCTCCATGGTATGTCCCTAGCAAGGATGGGTCCTTGAAAATTTTAGGGCCCATCTCAATGAGTGGGTACGCGTCAGGATTAGTTTGGACAAGAGGTAGGATTTTATCGATGTTGGAGGAAGGGTTGGTCTCGTAATGTGAAACTTGGTCGATGGTGATGATCTTCTCGTTGTGGGGGAACATCATTGTGTGAAACACAGAATAGACCACAGCCTTCATAGCGTACATGTAGCTAGTCCAAACAAGATTTTGTAATCAAGCGGGGCGTTGATAACTTCAATGTCAATGAGAATGGTTTTTCCCCCAAGTTCAATGGGGACATTTTGAAAGAGCCCTTCAGGAGAGGATGGTCATCCATCATAATCTCTCAAAGTGATGGAGGATGGTATTAGCTCAGGGGAGCCAAGTTTCTGCCATACGGTTTTGGACATGATGCATGTGGATGCACCTTCATCAATGATGCATCAATGAACTGTGATGTTCCAAATTTTAGCTGGTATTTGGAAAGCTACCAAAGCGAGGAGACGGGGTTCCCCATAATCTAGATCAAATGTGATGAGTCTAGTATTAGCAGGGTCAATTGCCCCCAAGGCGGAAAGCAATGATTTCCATTGAGTAGGATAGGTTTGGAGGACTTCCAAGGCTGACATGGTGGTAGGAGATTGTGCCAAATCATCGACCAAACTGTAATTGTGTGTCACCCTAGCCTGAGGGTTGTTGACATTCTGTCATTATGGGATGTGGGGAATACAAAGGGGTGGTTCAGTGCTAGGGCGTGGAATCATCAAAGGTTGTCCGGGTGAAACTGGAACTGCTTCCGAAGTGGTGGGAGTAGATTCAGGGGGTGTTTTGTATTGACGACTGCACATTTGTAGAAGAATTTTTTCTTTGCTAGTGAGGAGGATAGTGTGATCCATTGGATTCCCGAAGTCTTGATATTGTCCCATCTGTGGTGGGGCAGGGTGTGTTTCCTGTTGGTTATTCATCACACCTTGATGTGGAATAGGGTTTTGCAACATTGTTGGGGGTGGTTGTTATAAATATTGTTGTGGGGCCTACTGAGGGGCAGACGGTGCTGGAGGACGTGGTGCATTCATGGAATCTTTCATCCATTTGAAGTCAACGATTTGGGGGCAATGGAGAGTATAATTACCATGCTCACCGCAAAGGAAACAAGGTAAGTTTTTTCGGAGGTTATTGTTGTTCCTCCCTTGGTGTTTGTTGTTATTGCCTCCTTGCGGGTGTTGTTTCCCCTGATTCTGGTTGCCCCCAACAAATTGGTTCAGTTGGGGGTTGTTTCCCCCTGGTCCTAGATTATTATTGTTTTGGTTTTTTCCTTTATTTTTGGCGTTGTTCGACAAATGGGCCGGATTTTCCGTATTCAGTTGTTCAAAATTTTGAAATTGTTGAATGGGAGAGGGCTAAACAAATTTAACCCCAGCCTGTGGGTGTCCTTGTCATGGAGCCATGGGCAATGGAGGGCCAGGAAATGGAAAGTACAGATTATTTTGCGGCAGTGACCCATAGGGTACAAGGGAAGGTGTAGTGATTTCACTAGTGCTTAGGGTGTAAGTTGAGGTAGAGGGGGTACCAAAACTTGGTTGAGTCATCGGGCACATCATGGGTGCCGATGCGGGTCCACTCATGGGTGGGGGGGGAACAATTAGGTATGGCGGCTGATAAGGGAGAGGAGGGTAATAAGGAGGTCCTCCATACAACGGTGGATGTTGGGGTGTATCGTACATAGGTTTTGTTTGGATGTATGGGTTGTGGTGTGTCATGGTACCAATCAATCCATCCGCTGAGTGAGACATCCAAGGTTTGTCCTGGCCGAATGGTACAGGTCTCGGGGTGTCAGGTAGTACTGTGTACAAGTATCCTGACTGTGAATAAATCAGGTCATATTGTTGAGCCTTGTTGATGGCTTCCTCTTCAGATTGGGGGAAGGTGGAGGCCACATCTTTGGCAAGGAGGGGAACGAGTGATCTGAGAAACCAGTCAAGGCATTGTTGCTTGGTGGTTTCTGCTTTGCATAAACCACGTCGTCGACGCCATTCATGAATGTGGTTAGCGATATGTGTAGCTGAGGTTTGTTTAAACTCAGAGATCAATTCTAGACCATTGTCATGGTGAATTGGTAGTTTAAATAAGGTAAAAAATGTTTTGGCCAATGATTCAAAAGTCACATGAGACCCTGATTTTTAATCTACATACCACTTGGCTGATTGGCCTGTGAGTGTGCACTGAAATAACCTTAATCGGACAGAGTCATCCATGATGTTGTTTGAAGAGCACCATAGGTGGAATGTCATGAAATGGTTGGTAGGGTCTTCTCCCACCTTTCCTTCAAACTTGGGGATGTCTAAAGGTAGTTTGGTAGGCATTGCAGACCATGTGGTGTCGTGCAATATGGGATCGTTGGTGATCTTACTCAGATCCAGTATGTTGAGGGAAGCCAAGTATGGCATCTGGAATGGCGGTGGAGGATTAGTTCCAACCATGGTGTGAGTGGCTTTTGTACCTAACCCGTGAGGGGGGTTAGGTGGGGTTGTACTTCCCCCTTGGGAAGAAGTTTTCCCCATGCGTCCTTGTAAATGAGAACTAGTGGTTGGTTGACCTTGGGAAGTGGAGCCAAGTAAAGTGGAACCAAGAAAAGTTGATACCAATATAGTAGCACTCACAAGGGTGTGAGAAGGTTGGGTCGATGAGTTGAGGAGACTAGGAACTCCTCCTAAAAGAGGAGGGAGGTTCTGCAAGCATCTGGAATGGCAAGGATTATGTGGGTCCCCTATGATGTCCAACTAGCAAAGTGGATGTGTGTGGATGGTGATTGCCACTGATGAGAGTAATAAAATGAAAAAGAGTCTTTGTTATAATTTTGGACCTTCACAATATATATCATAATCATATGTAATCACAAGGGCATCATACATAAATCATTTTGAAAAGAAGCATACATGTGGATAGGTGGATTTTTTCCGTGTGGGAGAACAAAGAAAACAAATGCCTGTGTCCTAAAAAGATGTAACTTCCTTCCTCTCAAAAAACACTGGACCTTCCAATAGCACTCAATAGTGGGGTCTAAAGCCACCGGAAGAGGAACTAGTGAAGGATGAAACAATCATTTATAATGAGGGGTAGAGGGTGCATATCCCGAAAGAGTTGGTGATATTTCCCAATAGCCACACAAAATCTGATCAAGGTGCAATTGCAGCCCACAATTGCCACCTAGGTAGATGTCCTAGAATTTGGTCACTAGGTACCTCGGTCAAAGTGTGGAATTTAGATTTTCGACCTCAGAAATGGGTCACGGGATGGATCATGTCCAAGAGGTGGGTGCCTCAAGGGGGGACACACAGAACAACCGGACCTCGACCTTCGACCCTTCACAGGTATCTCCCTGCCTTATGGTGTAGGAACACTTGACTTGGAGGATTTTAAAGTTCCCTATTTTTCAACTTCTAATGTTTGAAGATGTGAGAACCAGATAAAGGGGGGTTATTTGGATGCCTATCCCCGATATCCTACCTAGACTAAAAAATTTCTTAGTGAGTTTTTAGAAAAAATTTAGATGTGGTTGTTTGAGAGATTGGGGGTGTGAACCAATCTCGTTTAAATTAAGTGGGAGTGGATAATTCCTTCAAGAAAAAGTGGGATATTTCGGAATCCCTTTGGAGGAAACCTACTTCAACCTCCACAATTCGAGATGAAATTATGTGAGTGAGTAGTGACTTTGTGTGTGAGCAAGTGATAAAGTGTGACACATTTTTAATAAGTTAGGTGTCACCTTGCAGCATGTGGACTTCGTGTGGTCCTTACAAGTCATGATTACCTATCTTACTAGATGTCATTGGTACAACCTTGTAGAATTTTAAAGTCCCTAGAGAACTAGCATGTGGACATATGGGTCCTTACCAATCCTTTAAACTCCCTAATGTGATTTAATCTAAGAAAGTTTTAAAAGCTATCCTAGATTTAAAGCATGTGGGCATGTATGGGCCCATTACAATAACCTTTAAACTCCCCTAGTGATGTAAACTAAGAAAGTAGCTTCAAACTATCATATCTTTGCAACATGTGGGCATGTATGGGCCCATTACAATAACCTTTAAACTCCCCTAGTGATGTAAACTAAGAAAGTAGCTTCAAACTATCCTATCTTTGCAACATGTGGGCATGTATGGGCCCTTACAAATTTAAGATGTTTTGAAAAGAAACTAAGAGGGGGCCCTAGGGGGGCTTTGTCCTCTCCTAAAGATTTTGTTTTTTAAGGGAAATGAAATCTTTCCTCAATCATTTTTCTGATTCTCAAGATCGCTCTATGGTGCAAGAGAAGAGCATACTCAATGATTGAATTTTGATTTATGGTCCCAATGCAAGTGTTTATATATGTGATAGTGAATCATTCCAACTAAATGTTTACAATCAAAACAATCCATCCACATGGTAAAATGAAAGCAAAAAGAGGAAAATGATATGATTTTTAACCTCCTAAGTGCCTATGTTTTGACTAACCCTTCATATGGAGAGGGAATCTAAGTGTGTTGCATATTACAATTTGCATAGAATCAATCTTTAGAAGGCTATGGGCCTTCAACAAATCATAAAAACCCTTACAATGTTGGATTTTCTGGATAGATGTGCGAGTCGCAGAGTAGACAAAGGCGCATGTGGCACCAATGTGTAGAGAAACAAGGACCTGTTGGCGCACTTGCGCAGAATGCGCCTGAATACACAGTGTTGTTGGCGCACGTGCTCTGAAGACACGCATGTGGGCTGAAAACCCACGCACGTTCTGATATGCGCCCGGGAAGAAAATTTTAAACAAGATTCTCTTATTCCACCTCTGATTTCAACTCTTTACAGTTAGGGTTGGGCCGGTTATGATCCCTGCAAGTTAAATAGATCAAAAATAAGTGCTCAAACAACCCAAATAGGGAGGAAATTGATACCTTCCCCAGTATGATCGCCAATCTGTTGTATCCTTTTCATCACTTGAATAAGCAAAAGAGGGACACTTGCAAGTCTAGTTGGGTCAACTGAACAGGATAGAAGTGAGTGCAAGAGTTAGACACATCAAGCACAAGAAATAAATAAACAACTAAGCTAATAACAACTAAAGAAACAAAACTAAAGTGCATAAGGAAATTAGAACCAAAATCAACCAAACAATTGACCAATATTCATGCCACCAATGGATAGATTGTATTAGTGGGCAAACACCAAAGAGAAAGGGAGACTTATGGGTCCCCTCTTCCTCCAAGGGAGGGCTCTTGAATCCCCTATGTGAGATATCTTCTTACAAATAGCAAACTAAAAAGGAAATGGTGAAGAAATCCAAAGCTCATTCCCTCAAGAGGTGAAGTGAATGGCTCAATGAGATGATGCTAGTATGCTCCAAGAAGAAAAGAGGTTCCTTGCAGGAGAATAGAGGCAGCATAACAATAAAAATAGCTTCTTGAAAATATAGTGCACCCATGGCCTCTTTTTTATAGAAAATCTTTAAGGCATTATCCAACCGGTCTTTAATGTGAACAAGGGGCTCTTTAGGGCACCCTTAGGTCTTTGACCAGCCCCCCACTCGCATTTAGCTCAGATTTGAGTGTCAAATCGACTTGGGAGATGAACCAAAAGCGGGTGAGGGGCCGACAAGAAACATAAATGTGTCGTTCTCATGTGTGTGGTTTTTTTCATACTCAGTCACGTGTCGGTCACATGTGCGCTTTTCTGACATTTCCGACATGCGCATGTGCGCGCGCACCCTGTAGTTCTTATGCGCATGTTAATTTTTTAACCATTTGTATGGTTTGTGCCTTTTTGGAAATGCATTTTTGAAGTTGTGGATGAACTAATAGGTGTTTGGAGATGTTGGATTCCTGTAACCATTTGCGGGTGTAATTTCAGTGATAACATCTACCACCTACAAACTACCCCCTACCTCACCTCACATCACTCCCCCTCACTCTACTCCCTACATTTCTCCCTCCCCTCTACTTCCACATACATTTATACCCCTCCCCCTAACTACCCACTCTACTCTTTTCCTTACACTCTCGTTCCCCCTCCTTTAAAACATTATACCTTAACTTTTTATAATATTTAAATTATAACTTTTTATAATATGCAATTCATAACCAATCAGATTATTACTCTTAGCATCCATTAAGATCATGACACATGGTGATAAAGGATTAGTGCTTCATGGAGACCAAAGAATGGTGCCACATGGAAGCCAATTAATTGGAGACACATGGCAATATATTAATGGTTGGACGAAATTTAATCCAAGGGCCCAGATTTGACCATGAATTTTGATCAATGGTGGCTGAGTCACGATCTTGCAGAGGCCATAACTTGAGCTCCGTGTGTCGGAATCGTGTAAAATTTATACCGTTGTAAAGATATTTTGACGTAAAAGATGATGGTATAGGTTTAAAAGGCTGAAGTTTGCTACATTTTCCCCATAAATTAAAATATCGGTCAGTTGCATTTTTAATGGGCATGCGTGACAACTCAACTTTACGAGCTCATATCTTGAGATCCAGGCGACGGATTTGGGAAGATTTTATATCGGTGGAAATCTAAGATGATGAAGATCACATATAAAATTATTTTCATGGCTAAAAATTTTATTATCATTCCCATAGAATTAAAACACATTCATCCTCTTTTAAAAGAAAATTAATTAAATTTTAAAAATAAAAGTTTAATTAAAACTTTTATTAAAAAAGGAGAGGGACCCATTTTCAATATACTTATATTAATGATGTGAATTCATTAATGAGGAATTAATGAGGCATTAATTAAATGGAATGTTTCAAGAAGAAAATTGTACAGGAATTTCTAGAAGGGAGAAACCCTAACTACTCAAGTAGTTAGAAAATCTCTTCTTAAAAAGAGAAGAGAGACTTCATCAAAGGGTCCAAGAATCAGTATTGTCAGAGAGGCAAGGCAGAATATCAGAGGAAGAAGAAGCTACATCCATGGATACAAAATAAAGCTTCTGATCAAAAGAAATAAATCTTCATCTTCTCCATTCTTTCTATTCTTCTACACCACTTCTCATAGTTTTATGCTTGAATCTTAGAGTTGGGCACAAGGCTGAGTTGTTGAGTGTTTTTCCTATATTCTTGTAAGATATTTTCTTATATGATCATGGAGTATTTGCAGCCACATACATGGCTATCAAATCTTTTTTAATGAAGAACATCTTTCATGAATAAAACTCCACAAATAATTGCTTCGGGGTTGATCTTAATTGTATCTTGTAACTTTGAGTTTTAAGTATGAGATATTTGAGGTTGACCTATCAAATTCTCTTTTGATCTTAATAGCAGTACTCTTTTAAAATTCTTTGAGATGATCAAATTATCCTCTCCTATTTTTCATGAAGAATACATGGATGTATTTATATATGATTAAGAAGATTGTGTGTGATGTTGATCACAATTTAATTCTGATGTTGAAGCCCTCCTTCAATATTTTCTTATTGTAAAAAGACTTTTACTGCACATAAATATCATATTGGGTTATTGAAGAACCATTTTCATTTAAATCCAAGCAATAAAGACTTGGGGTTTGCTTTCTAGAACTCTCCCTACTCCAAGATATTCAAAGATATATCTTTTAACCAAAGAGGAGAACCACCTCTCTAAAAACGAAGGAGGGATAATGTCCTCATGAGGTTTTCATTTCGGACCTGATGGATTCAATCATCAACTATCTCCTTTAAATCGTGGGCGGTGGGGGGGGGATTTCTAATTACATGCCCATTTTGTTAAAGATAGTAAAAAAAGGATCTAAGTCATCCTCTTCACTAAAATTTAACCAATCTTGGCTCATGGAGGAGGATTACAAAAGGATGGTTGGGTCCACATGGTCTCCTTTGGTAGAGGATGATAGGCACTCTTTTATGAAACAATTTGTAGGTAACCTTTTTAAATTTAAAAAATTCCCCAAGTCCTGGGCCAAAGCTTACAATTTGAAAGCTCAATCCCCCATTCGAGAAGTGGAATCAAAGGTTGGATCTCTGTTGGTATAAAGGCAGGTGGGATCTCTTTTCAAGGATGATGAAATTGTTCTCTGTGAATTATTGAGAAAGAAATGGGGTTTACTGGCTTCTGAAGAAGAAAAATGTTGCCTTAAGAGTAGAGTGATATGGCTAAAGGAGGACAACAGTAGCACCAATTTTTTTCACAAGTTTTCTAGCTATCGAAAGAATCTAAACTTTATCTAGGAAATAAAATATTAGAACATGTGGATGGTTTCTTCTTTCAAAGAAATAAATGAAGCAGGGAAAGGTTATTTTTCTAGCCTCTTTAAGGAACCTTTGGGTTTCCCTATATCAGAAATACTAAAGGTCATAGATCTTTTACCGAAGTCCTTTTCGGAGGATATGAATGAGTCAACCTAGGCAAATATTTCATAGGGGGGGGATTATTTCAACCCTACCATCCTTTCAAAAAAGAGCCCCATCCCCGATGGCCTTATAGTTGAAGTTTTCCTTGGGTTCTACAACTTGCTTAAATTTGGCCTTTTAAATGTTCCACAAGAATCCTAGAGATCAAGAAAAAAATTGGGCTCTTTTAATGCGACTTCTCTTTCCTTAATCCCAAAGGAGAAAGTATTTGCCACATTCGAGGATTTCAAACCATTCTCATGTTGTAATCTGATTTACAAAATTATATCCAATATCATTGCAAATCGACTCAAGCCATTCTTAAGAGATAATATTTCAAAGGAACAATTTGGCCTACTCTTTAAGATCCAAATCCATGTTGTTGTTGCGCTAGCCCAAGAAGCTTTGCATTATATTAAAACCTAAAACCTTCCCTCCATTGTCATGAAGTTAGATCTCTCAAAAGATTATGACAAGGTTAGTTGGGTTTTTATTGGGATTGCTTTCATCCAAATGGGGATGAAACTAGTCACGGTCCATTCGATAATGGGGTGTATTGAATTGACCTCCTTTGTTGTCCTCATAAATGGTTCCCCATCTTATTTATTTCATTCTTTGGCAAGCCTCCACCAGGAGTACCCATTGTCTCCCTTACTTTTTTCTCATTATGGCTGAGGGGCTCATCAAGTTAATTAAAAATGAAAGGACGAATGGCCTTCTTAAATGAACAAAGATCTCAATGCTGGAAATTCTCTCACATCTACTTTTCATTGACAATGTGATCCTTTTTAGTGAAAGGAAAATGAGGGAATCTCAAGATCTTAAAGAAATTCTGGAATTATTTTGTCCAGCTATAGGAATGCATATCAATTTGGCTAATTTCAATATGTTAGTTAGTGAGATCTGGGAAGATTCCCTAGATCAGCTAGATGTTATTCTTCCCTATGCTTGGAAAATCATTAATGATGGGATCAAATACCTTGGTTTTGAGCTAAAACCGAACGTGTATTATTTTGAGAACTAGTTGTGGCTAGTCAAAAAAATCCAAGCAAGAATATCACCTTGGGCTCATCATTGTTTATCAAGAGGAGGTTGGCTAGTTCTCCTACAGTTAGTTCTTAGTAGCATCCTAGTATATTATGCTTCCATAGCTAAAATTTCTAAAGGAATTTTAACTAAGATCAGAAAAGTGTGTTTTTAGTTCCTTTGGTCGAGCTATAAAGAAGTTGATGGTATCACATTGGTCAAGTGGACGTCGTGATTAGTAATGACAAAGGAATTAGGCAATTAAGAAATAAAAAATGTTTACTAGTTCTGGAGAGCATTAGCAGCGAAGAGCTTGTAGAGGATTATTCATAATAAGAGGTTGTGGGGTAGAGTAATGTTATCCAAGTATTTATCAGGAAATTCCTTCATTGATTGGTTTAGAATGCCAAGGAATCCAAGGGAAAATAGTTAAATCATTTGTAAAGCAATGATCGATGTTTTTCCTTTAGTCATGGATTGGACAGTGTGGCGTATTAGAAATGGAAAGAGCATAAGAATATGTGAGGAACCTAAGGTGAATTCGTCTGATGGTTTTAAACTTACTGATGAACTAGTGTTGATGCTCCATGATCGGGGTATTCTCTCTTTATGGTAATCTAGAGCCATGGGTTTCAATCTAAATAGGTGTAGTGAATGGCAAGCGGCCAATGATTTGGAGCTTGAAGGTGAATTGACAGTGGATTGGGCAGAATATACTAGAATTTTGAGTTCAAACTTCATTAGGTTGTAGGAGTAGGAGGAGGATTCATTATGATGGTTGAAGAATGAAAACTTAGGAAAGTATACAGGCAAGTTGGGTTACCCTACCATTGCAGAAGCTACTTTCTTGAGTGACCGGAAGTGGTGGTGGTTTTTTGTATGGAGATTTCACGTGCCTCTTAAGGTGAAGGTTTTTATATGGATCACACTTGAGAAGAAATTTTTAATGTGGGCCAATGGGATTAGAAGAGGATGGATATGCCTAAATATATGATCTATGTGAAAGGTTGAGTCATAATTGATTCATCATTTGTTTGTTAATTATTGATATGCCCAGCGGGTTTAGAACATTGTTTAAAATTAAATGCCATGATCTTAACGGGGAATTGGTAGATTGGCTCAAAAGTTGGAAGGGTGATCAAGTAGTCAAGAATCTAGGATATTTTCCTTTATTCTATGTTTATTTCATATGGTGGTCACATAATTTTTTCATTTTCTAGGAAAATTTCATACATCCTAAGGTAGTGTCGGGTCTAGTTTCAAAGTTATCCAATGAGTTCAAATCTAAACATGAAATTCCTAAGCAGAGGAAGCCCATAATGCCTCCTTTAATCGAAGGTGTTCCATGGGGATATTTCAATGGGTCGAGTCATGGGCACCTCCACAATGTGGGGTCAGGGTTTTCTTGTATATTTCAATATCTCACCTTTTCATGGTTAGATATGATTTTGGAAAAGACACTAATATGAAAGCAGAATTATTCGCTATGTGGGCTCTGCTATTTTTGGTAAATATGTTAAATATGTGGAAAGTTCAAGTGTTGGGTGACTCTAGAGTGGAAATCAACTGGGTAAATGGTTTGGTGTAGCTACAGGTGGTGAGGCTTCAGCCATTGTTGGCCCATATCCAATCTTTTATATCATATCTCGAGTCGTATTCCTTCTCTCACATATATAAGAAGCTCAATACTTTGGCAGATGAGCTCTATAAAGAAGCCTTGGCTCTAGATGAGGGTGCTTTTATATCTCAAGAATATTTTGAGGGTCAAATCTGTGAGGAGTTTCCCTTCCTTCTCTATTCCTCCTTTTTTATTAAAGAAAATGTAAAATATTTTTTTGATATGTCTCAGTAATGAGAAGGTATAGACATTGTAAGAAGTGAGTATAGATTAAGAAAGTTAAGTTGAAAATGTTAATGAAGGACAATAAGTGAGAAATAGTAGAACAAGAGGATGAGAAGTATGTTTTTTTTGTACTGGTCAATATGATGAACACGGAACAATCCTTGTGAGGACGGAAATATGTATTTTTTTTGGAAATATAAAGTTTTTTCTATCTCGAAAAAAGAATAATATTAAAGATATCTATCATAATTTTATGAAAACTCTCTCTAATTCCATTAATGAGTTCTCTATCGAGGTGTTATGTAAAAAGAAAAATATAATAGTCAACCCTCGGTATGATAATGAATCTAAAATTGCTAAAAAAAATCCATTAGGGATGCTTCTAATGATTCTTTAAAATTTGATAAGATAAACACATAAAAAGCCTTAAATAAAAGGAAACAAATCTACTATATAAATAGAATGCAAGAGAAGCTTTTGCACCTATCTAAGCTAGATCCTAAGAAATTCTAGAGGCAAATTCTAACTTGTACAATTGAAGAAAACAATACGATTCCCTTGAGGGACTAGAATTCCTAAAAATATTTATGAATCCCCTAATGTCATGGACAACATTCCAAACTTTTATATATAGGAAGAAGTCTTTTCTATAGAAGACATAGAATTTTGGGTTAAACGACTTGCAAAATGGAAATCTAGGGACATCAAAGGCCACCAAGATGAAGTATTAAAAAATGGAGGGCCTATCCTCATCCCTCACATGCACAAGTTCTTCAATTTAGCAGTGAGTGGAGCTTCCCTAAACCCTAGAATCAAAGCATCATTGTACCTATTTTTAAAAGTGGGGATAAAAGCAATCACTTTAACTATAAGACCATTATGATTGGCCCCATTTTAGCTAAGTTATATGGAATTCTTTTAGAAAAGAAGATCAGTGCATGGCTAGAAAGTCATGGAAAAAGAGATAAAGGCTAAGCCAGGTTTAGGAGATATCATTCAAATATGGACCACCTTATTACACTTAGGATCATTACAGAGGAGTGTTGCAATAATAACACCAATCTCCTATGTTTTTTCATTGACATTAGAAAATATTTTAACACGATGCACAGGTCTAACCTTTGAAATAGGATAGAATAGATAAAAGTTCCTTTCGAGTTAAGAGATATTGAAATAAGGTTGTACGAGAATGTTATTACCAATTTTAGAAACACTGGAGGCTTGTATATAGGAGTCAAGTAAGGTTGTCCCTTATCCCCTACCCTTTTTAGCATACACATTGACAAGTTAGAAGATTTTTTTGAAAAAGTAGGTTGTGTCATCCTGACTCTCACTAGTACAATCATCATCATTCTTCTTTATGTCAATGATATCATTCTTATTGTGAGGATCCCCTACGATATTGGCAAGCAACTAAGAATCCTCAAGTGTTTATGTTGTAGTATGGGTGTAGTTGTTAACACTGACAAAACAAAGTTTATGATAATCTAATTCAAATAATTTGATGTATGACAACAACAACTTGAATGAAGTGCCTTCATACAAATATCTCATAATCGATATTCATCATAAGCTTAACTAGAACTATAGCACTGAGAAAAGGATAAATGGAGGGTGTAAAGCTTATTATGGACTTGAAAATAATTGTAAATCAACATACCTTTAGCTATGAGATAAAAAAAAAAATCCCCTTTGAGACTCGCATCAATTATGTTATCTTATATGGCTGTGAAGTTTGGCGTTGTAGTATCTCTAGAGAATCATGGAGAAAAATAGGGAAAAACAAAAGTGTTTTATAACTTATAATCTCAAAATTAAAGGCAATACACCCTATCTTATCATCCTCATAGAAGTGATTCCTTCCCCCATTGAGAGCACAACTAGTACTAGATACCTAAAGTAAAACAACAAGATAAACAACATGGAAGACAAGAGGCTTCATAAAATTGCTTCAAAGTCCAGTAAAAACCACTTACAGTTTAAGCAAGGATGGCATAAAGATGCCTATTCTTGGCTAAATCCTTAGGGAATAAAGGAAATACATATAAATTTAAGGAGAAAGTTTGGTGTGATAAATAATTAGAGGATAAAATAAAATTAAGATATTATAAGGAGGTGATCAACCCTAATATAGAAGATCAAAAGTATCTCTCTATTTTGAATATTGTAGAGAAGAAAATCAACATTGCTAAAATAAGAGCAAACTTCTCACGAGCTCCATAGTGAAACTGGACGTTGGACGGTTCTCAAAGCATCGTGATTCAAAATAATTTTTCATCTTTGGGACACTAAGAGGGTTGAATATGAAAAGAACTTTCTCTTAGAATGTCCTGCATACACCCAAATTAGATCACAATTCCAAAATTTGTCATAATATCAGCCTTCCTAACCAAATATGGTCTTAGTGGATGTTAACCATCATCATCATCAACAACAAATTCACTCATGCAATTCAAGTTTGTTGTGTTACAAAAAACATTAAACATCATAATTATAATCTATTTGACTTTTAAGCACCGGAAACAAACATCAATATGATTAGAATAATCAAAATATTACACATTTCGAACCAAGATGATTGTACTTCTTCTCATTCTCTTTTAGTTTTGAGTATCTTATATTATTAGTTTGTTTCATGACAGGGACTATAGTTTTTGTTTCAAAGTCAATGACCATTGACTTCCTATTACTTTAATCCTTTCTTAAAACATTTCCTAAAGTTTTGTTAAAATATGTATTAACCGCAGTGTTTTGAAAAATATAAATATTTTTTTGAATTTGATGATTTGAATATTTTATTGGCTCCAAAATTGTGATGGGACTTAATAGCCCTTGGTGTATTCAAATTTAATTTTATTTCATTTTTTAGTATTTTTTAAACTCCACAAATCATTTAATAAATACAAATTTAAAAAAAAAATCATTGTTGAACACGTATACATTGGGAAAAGAGTTGTGTTCGTAGACATAATTGTGTTGTCATTTGTGAGAGTATTAATTTAAAAATTGATGCTACTGCCACTCCCATTGTCACCATTCAATGGTATTAATTGATACTACTGCCACTCCCACTCCCATTGTTCAATTGTATGGCATTGTTTTCATAAGTGACTACCAATCTCCCCTATTCATTGTCATTTGATATTCTAAATGGAGAGGAACCAACCTTACCCATGTTAATTCTTTTATTGATCTCCCCTACAAAATAGAAAATTGATTGGAATTATTAGAGCCACTCTGAGATATGGACATATTCCTGGGCTAGGAAACATTACTTCTTTCTCAATTTTTACTTAATATGGAAACTACAAAGTATTGAACTATGTTTTCATAAAAACATATACTCTTGTGTTGTACTTTTACAAAATATTTTTCATAAGGTTCACAACAAAGCAAGCATACCTCGTGCTTGCTATGGTGTCCCCTGAGACAATTCAAGAGGAAGACAATTTTTTTTTGCATGCCTCTATTTTGCATCTTTCTCATTCAAGGAAAACATAGCATAATCAACTATTGATATCCCTATTGAGTTAATACAAAAGAAAAAACAACCACTTCAATTTTTTTCGAAGGTTTCCAGATATTTATTGTAGGAAAAACTAGACGTTTATCACTTGTCTATTGAACTAATTATTATTGCAAATGAGACTATCCTTGAAAAATGCTTGACCAATTTGTTATGTTTTTCCAATGAAAATAAAATTGTATAGGAACCATTCTATATGTAAATTTCAAAGACAATAAATCCCAAGAGATCTAGTATCAAATGACAAATTCAACTATAAAATAGCATAGAATGACAAATTTAATTGGAAAAATAATGTTGCAAGCAATGAATCTCCAACCTTTTGTTCTACATTGCTTGTGAAACACATTTATTTCCCTAATTTATCATCCTGCAGTGATGTTCAATGCATTCCTTCAAAAAGATGTTTAATATAATTGATTGTGATGTAACTAAAATTACTACATGCACCATTTACAAAACTCTAGTTCAATAATTTCTATATATTATAATTAAATCATTATATTCAAGTGCCTATTTTTGAAACAAGTTGATGCATATGTGATGAAAATTTATCAAACAATACAGCCTTAAAAAAAAATTCAACAAATTTCCTTTTCATCATTTAGAAGCATGATAGGATATTGGATAGTAAAAAATTATTGCTACCTTTTGATGGAGTGTGTCACTATTGATGGTGATGTTCTTAGTGTGGTGCAAGTCTGGGTTGTCATGCATCAATGTCTATGTGGTAAGAAAAGACCGATTGGTAAGTGTGTGGTCTGATACTCCCTCTTTTGGGTTGGTCATAATCATACACTTTGATCATGTTGGTAAATAGCTTCGATCATAGGGTAGGATTGGACATGCATCATTTTGACTAGATTTGGAAACATTGGTCATCAATTCAGCAAACACATTATTGAATTAAGGATAGTGGTAATAAAAAAATGTGGCCACAGATAACGCACGAGAAATGGATAAAATCGGTTGGAGCTTTGTTTTTTTATTCCCTCCTTGGACAAGTGAAATTCTAGAGTGTCGATGATAGTTGCAGAAGACTGGAGTTCATTTTTTGGTGCAAGGCTCAAATAGGCATAGAGATGGAATCAAAATAACATTGTCCAGTGTAAGCATTTTATCCCTTTATTTGATGGACAAAGAAGCAAAACTCTAGATAATATCAAACAATTTTGTAGTTCAATTATCAAAAATTTCAGATGAGGTATATAATTTAAGTGAAAGAAGCGAGATAATTTTGGCCAAGGTCTCGATTTCATTTCTCATAAGAGGAAACAAAAATTGTAGAAGCAAGATAATATTTGTTGACATTTAGAATCCAAACATAATTGGAAGTGGTGGGTGCAATAACAAGTGAGGCCTACATTTAATCCTTTTTCATGATAGATAGATCATACCTAGAGAAGGATACCAGAAAATAATCATTCAATTTCAAGAAACTGTGTCATTAGTGTCTTTGGTCCCAAACATTGGTATAGATCATTGACACATATAATCATCAGCTTCATTCTCTAGGTTCACAATAGCATAATTATCTCAAAAGGATTTTGTTTCTTCCCCAACCATTCAAGATTCTCCTACTAGGATTTTCATTGAAGTCAAAGATCAAAGAGAAAACAAATACAATGAAATATAAAGATTGATTATTTTAAGAAATGATCATACTAGAGGAAAGTGAGCACATTTTTTATTTTCAAAGCTTCACTTTTCCCTTTTCACTTTGACACCATTAACATTTATTTTTGTTTAGCAAGGTACAACCAATATTTCTATCATGACATGGGGTCAATCTAGTATCTAATAGGAATATTCATTATGTGGTAGCCAAGGTTCATTCCATGATAGCCTAGGATGTTCCACATAGCCAAGGAAGATGAGAATACAAGATTATGTGTCGAACCATGAAACCATCATAACGAAACATACTCTTGCTCCTCTTAGGTTACCAAGATATACTTTATTATAACACTACGATTGATTTATCATTGAATGTACACACTTGAATTGAGGATTTATTGTTTTCCACTATATTAATGATTTTATAAGTTTTTATTTTACAATAATCCCTAGCCATATAATTTAGAACTTGAGTTAGATTGAGCAGCAGAGTCAGCAATCAAACTCATTTTGAGTTAGAATTTTATTTTATTGTAGTATAGGGCATGATTCATGGAAACAAGAGCATTAATTTTTAGTTTTATTTTTCCGATGATCAAATATATTGGCATCAAAATGCAATGTATTACAGGCATATACTTATCACTTACATCTTGATGTACAGAGTCATTTTTAAATCTTATTTTTTTTCTTCTATATCAATGATCCAAAGTACCATATTGATGGTTTGATTGTAATAATATCCCACTCATGTTGTAAGTTGGAGCTGTTATTAGGTATAGGTGTTACTAGAAGGGAAACAATGAAAGTTGTTTTTGAGACTTGTCAAGCTAAGAAAGAAAGTGACCTTTCCAATTCTCTTTTTTAATATTTGAAACGATTTTGCTCATGTATCTATCACCACAAGTTAGTTTGTGTGCCTTTTTTGCAAGTTGCATAAGGCTTGATGGTTGTTATAGTGTACATGTGACTTATTAATTTGAAAGTAAAATTTTGATAGCATATAGTTATTGATATTTTGAGTTTGGATTTGTAAATATAATTTCAAGAACAAATAAATTTAGAAAACTTATACTCAACACCATGTCTTACTTATTAGTCCCTGCCTCAAGGCTATGGGGACTATTGGAATCAATATGCCATATTTTTTATTACATTTCATGCAAATGAAAGTGTTTAACCTAAGTTTTCATCCGCTCATTTTCCAGATATTTTATTTTCAACAATCACAATGGTTTGTCCTCTTATTTGTCCTCATTTCGAGGCAAGGGCCAGTTTTAGGAAAATATTTGGTTTTGACCATAGAAAACGAAGTATAGATTCATACTACATATTGTGATGAGGTGGATTAATACTTAGCTTCAAGTTAACATTAAATGTGTGTGCTTCACTCTCATTTTTGGAGATATATTAAAGTTCACTTTAAGCTCATCCTTCGACATGGCAGTGGCTTCCCTAGGATTATGTATGCCTTTTGTTGCTCTTTCCATGACCTGCCTTTGCTAGAAATGTCCTTTACTGCTCTTGCCACAATGTAGTGTAGAAATTTACCCTACCTTCATTGCACTTGTCGCGATGAACTATGCTAATATGTTAGTGAAAATCCCATGTGTGAAGTTCTTCAAGAGATTACATAATGTTAAAAATTGTAATATGCTCCTAGAAATCCTGGACTAAGTGGCATGACAAGGAAAAACGACAACAAGTGAAAAGGTGAGGAGCTCATTATAATTCAAAACACAAAAATTTATAATATTATATATAACCTAGAAATATAGGCCATAGTAAATCAAGTAATTTGTGGATTTAAATCACTGAGTCTTACTCACCATTTTGACGATTTGAAAACATGCAAGGGTGGTTACATTTAGTCTTTATATAATATAGACTATCCTTTTTCTTTCTCTATGGCCATCCATATTATTTAGTAATTTCCATCCATATTGCTTATGTGCCTTGCTTTCCATGACCTGGCAGTGACCTTGTTCAATTTCACTGCATATACAGCATCAATACCAGATATATCCATAACATGGATGGGCCTTGACTTTAATAAAAAAAACAAGCAGCCTTAAGTTTACCATTTTTGACCTTTCCTCTTGTGGGCATGTACACTCAGACATAGATTCTCATCATAACCAAATGGCATGTACACTCAGACAAAGATTCTCAGTCATAATGTTCCTTGCCTAAATAGGGGTGGCTTGTACATGTTGAAGTAGTTCCGCTCCATAACAACCTTCCCATACCTAGATATCTTTAGGCTCTAGTCCTTCTAGCACCTTTTTTGGATCTTTTTCTATTGATGAAAGACAAAGGTAGGGGTGGTTACAATTTCCCAAGTATAAACAAGGGGAGCAGAATAACAAACAAAGTGAATTTATTACCTTGAATTGATTAAATATCTAGAGCTACCAATGGCTTACCCGCCATCATCTCACTTAGTATGCTTTCAAACAGAGGTCTAGATCTTGCTACGGATAAAACACCCTTACTCATAAAAACTAATAGTACGTTAGAAGGCATAACACCTAAGGTCTTATTTTCTATTCACTTTGTCCAACAACCATAAGTTGTTGTGGTTTCTTGCCCCCACTGATTCAAAGGTCACACTTCATTGCCCATTGATCATAGAGATTTGTCGTCTCTATGATACTAGACTATGAGGGCATGGCATCCCATTAAAATCTATACCAAGAGTTCCTAAAGGAATTTCCTTGGTGACGGGAAGCATAATATGACTAAAGCGGTTGGATGTGATTTATTAAAAAATAGAAAAGGCCAAGTGGTTCCATCTTTTCCCTCATCGTTGTCTAATTGATGGATGTACATGCTTGATGATGTGGATATATCCATTATAGTGTTGGGAGGTAAGTTGTATTCAATGAATGAACCTTTGGGATACCTTCTATCTTCAAGTATTGAAACATTAGCTAATTGACCCATTGTGAAACCTGGTCATCTACAACTACAAAGTGAGAATCAAATTGATAGTGGATGTCCTCCCCCTCCTTACTCTATCATTACATTCTTGATCCAATTTTCTTATTGTTTTGGTTGATTTTCTACAATGGTGAGTAAAATATTCCTTACTATATCTAGGATACCAAGCTATAGAAAAAATAATCGTTGGTGTGAAGACCAATCACTAGAGTATCATTGCAAGAAATATGAAACAAAGGAACATGCATGAGATTCAAACAAACAACTAAGCTACAAACATAACATTTAAACAACAAAAGAGAGGGAAGCAACAATACTCGTGTATTTCCATTGGATGGGATTTGAACATGAAGGTTTTCACCTGGGGAGAATGATTGTATGCAAGTATTCTTCAACACTCTCCTTGGGAGGGTCCTTTTGATCCTAAGTGGCCTCTCTATCACAAATGGTGTGTATGAGGAAATGTGTTTTTCTCCTTCAATGGATGAGCTCAAACAAGCACGGTAGCTATGGATAACAAAGATGAGTGTGTATACAAGTGGTCTACAATCTCATATAAACAACATAAATTTTCAATTTTCTTCCTCATTTGAATGCTACCCCATGGTTGTTATTTATAGGAAAATCCCACGCTCCATAAAAACTAGTTTCAATGTGGATGCTCAATGCTTGATGGAGACTTTGGGGGAGCGAATGCTCCTCATAAATGAAAATGAAGTTCAAAATATACCTACACATCAACCTATAGGTACCCATTCTAGGTCTAGCCTCTTAATAGCATCCAACTAGTCAATTCTACATGTACTTGCAGACTTGTGCAGCTATCGAAGGAAAATTCATGCAATTTTTCGTGCATGTTAGTGTAGTAAGATCGTGCAAGTGTCTGAAAACCCACTTTTATAAAGTTTTGTTCACCTCTTTTGAGGTGATGTATAATAGCCATGATGTATCCTTGTTTTGTTGTGTTCTTGTGCACTAGTGATGTTTTTCAGTGATTACTTGAATCTCTTTGTGAGCAAATTTTAGGTGATCATTGTTGCCCTCTTATGTATGAGGTTAGGATCTACCATATAGATAAAATACATCATCTTTTTCTATACCACATGATTGTGACCTATGATACACTATAGAGAGATAAATACTTGTGACCAAGGAGAAAGGACATCCCACGAAGAAGTGATGAAACCCACCTACAAATAACCAAACAAACTTGTGCAAATTATCGAAATATTACAATAGTAGACATGTAAGCTTTGGGATCATGTTTAAAAATGATGGACTTTTTAGTAGATAGTGCATAATGTTATAGCTGGAAAATCTGTGAGGTAGAAATATACATCGCCCTAAGGGGCACCGGTAACAATAAAGAACTGCTATGATGTGAGGATTCCCTCAAACTTGAAATGGGAAATTGTGAGAAGTGCTCACACTTGAAGGCATTGACAGTCATGCAATCTCAGGAGTCTTTCACTAGAAATTGAAGATGAAACTATTGCACTGTAAAACCCATCGTCATCTCACTTAGTATTGTTTCAAACAAAGGTATGGCTCTCGCTACATATCATACACCCTTACTCACAAAAACTACTAGTATGTTCAAAGGCATAACAGCTAAGGTATTCTTTGTTATTCACTTTGTCTAGCAACCATAAGTCATTGTGTTTTCTTGACCGCGTTGTTTTAGAGGTCACACTTTGTTGCCTATTGATAATAGAGATTGGTTGTCTCTCCAATACTACATTATAAGGGCACGTGCTTCTGTTGGAAACTATACCAAGAGTGTCTAAAGGAATTTCCTTGGTGATGGGAAGCATAATATGACAGAAGTGTTTGGATGAAATTTATTCAAAAATAGAAAAGGTTCAGGTGGTTTTGTATTTTCCCTCATCATTGTTTAATCAATGGATGCACATACATGATGATGTGGATCTCTCCATTATAGTGTTGGGACATAAGTTTTATTCAATGAATGAACCTTGGGGCTACCTTATATCTTCAAGTATTGAAACATTAGCTAGTTGACCCATTATGCAACCTAGTCATCTACAATTACTAAGTGACAAATAAATTGATAATGGATGACCTCCACATCCTTACTCTATCATTCCATTCTAGGTTCAATTTCCTTATTTTTTTGGTTGATTTTCTACAATGGTGAGTAAAATATTCCTTGATATAGATAGGCTACGAACCTATAGAACAAATATTTGTTAGAGTGAAGATTAATGACTAGATTATCATTGAAACAAATATGAAATAAAGGAACATGCATGATATTCAAACAAAGAACTAAGCTACAAACATAAAATTTAAACAAAAAAAGAGAGGGAAGCAACAATACTCATGTATTACCAATGGATGGGATTTGAACGTGAAGGTTTGCACCTAGAGAGAATGATTGGATGAAAGTATGCTTG
>JZKD02S2422969.1:77372-90127 GCA_000966675.3 Picea glauca
TTCAGGGCCTACATGTACTTCCTTCTTCAATTCACTTTGTCATCTTCAAAAATTCATTTCTCCTCAACCATGAGGATCCACGTGACGTACCACATACCACTAGAAACAAAATGATGTATACTATCCATCCATGGGTGTTGTATCTGCATGTGCATTGTCCTTAATATCCAAATACCTTCATCAATCTTGCGGTCCAAAACCAATGACTAGGGTTGACATCAATGACAATAACCAATATTTCAACATGAATGACACCCCATGGTTCTTAATTATACGAAAAATCCAAGATCAATAAAAACTAGTTTCAATGTGAATGCTCAATGTTTGATGGAGACTTTGGGGGGGAGGGGGAGCACAAATTACTCCTCATAAATGAAACTTAAGTTCAAAATATACCTGCACATCAGCCTAAAGGTACTTAGGCTAGGCCTAGCCTCTTAATAGTGTCAAACCATTCAATTCTACATCTACTTGCAAACTTGTGTGGCTATCAAAGGAAAAGGCATGCAAGTTGCATAGGTGTCAGTGTAGGAAAATCATGCAAGTGTCTGAAAACCCACTTTTATAAAGTTTTTCCAACCTCTTTTGAGGTGATGTATATTATCCATGAGGTATCATTTTTGTGTTGTGTTCTTGTGCACTGGTGATGTTTTTAGGTGATTGATTGAATCTCTTTGTGAGAAAATTTTAGGTGATAACAATTGCCCTCTTATGTATGAGATTAGGATCCACCGTATAGCTAAAATACATCATCATTTTCTATACCACATGATTGTGACCTATGATACAATATAGAGAGATAAATACTTGTGACCAAGGAGAAAGGAAATCCTGCGAAGAAGTGATGAAACCCACCTATAAATAACCAAACTACCCTATGCAAATTATCGAAATATTTCAATAGTTGACATGTATTCTTTGGGCTCATATCTAAACATGATGAGCTTTATAGAAGACTTTGCATAATGTTATAGCTGGAAAATATGTGAGGTAGAAATATGCATTGCCCTCAAAGGCACCGGTAACAATTAAGATTCTATCTCACGAGAGGGGTCCCTAAAACTCGAAGGGAGCAATTGTGACAAGTTCTCACACTTGAAGGCATTGATTTTCATGCAAGCCCATGGGTCTTGAATAGAAATAAAATATACAACTATTGCAATGTATGACCCATCTTGATGTGTAAATGAGCTAACATTGAACATCAGGGGGGGCAGTGGAATTAGAGAACAATGATGACTCTCTCTATCATGTCCATGGTTCACCATTATTAATGGAAATGAGAACTGATATATAGCATCATTCCTATAAAATATGAGTTGGTGTCAATATGAATGAAGGCATGACCACAAAGGATGGGAGTTGCCTTTAAATTAACTGAGGATAAACCTAGGCACCAAAGCCTTAATGAGGGGGGATTTTGATAATTATGGATGAGGTGGGAATATGAGACTCAAGTCTCCTTTTGGGTGGAGCATAAATGACGGATGATAATGGTGGAAATCAACAACCAACTGGACATAATATCATCTAATGTCAGGGGGAAAATTAGATGGGCTAAGTGTATGTCAAACTAGAACTAAGGATAAGTGGATGTAGATGGATAGATGCTTGATGAAGGAAACTTTGGGGATCATAGTGATGGATATTGGGATACATGAGGTGCTACAAGAAACTAGAATTATTCCAGGAATGGGTGACCCAAATGAAAATCCTTTGACAAAGAATGACTAGGATTTCCACCGGGTTTGAAAGAGACTCCATCAAAAGTGATTGTATGAGTGTTGGTGCTTCCCTCATAAAGAATGTGCTTTTTACAATTACTAGTGAATGAAAGAATGCAAAAATTGGGTAAATTACAAACAAGGAGATGGGTGCCACAGTCATGTGATCAAACAACTCATCCATGTGTGGCGAGAGTAGTGAAAGCAAACAATAAGGGGAGCCCTTGGTTGGGTCTCCCTGGGGGTGGAATGAGTGATGAATTGGAATGTAAATGGTCTACTGATCTTTGGGGGAGATGAGAGGCTAGCGAAAATTTAGTAAAGCATTTAGCATAACCAACCATAAGAAATATTAACTGTATGGAGCCAAGGGTATGGGTCAAAATTATGAGGAGAAAGAGGTATGAGGCTTGTTCTATGAGGTGCAAACTATATGAATTCTCGATCTATGGGAAAATAAGCATGGGTGTTGATCATGCCGGGGGTGTTAAAACAAATGCAACACATGAGGGTGTATTATTACCAGCCAACATCAACTAAACGCATGTGAAATTGGGTGACATTGTGTGTGAAATCGAAGAATAAACCCTAAAGGCATTTCCAAGGAGAATGATACTAGGAATATACAAAATACGTAGAGGGAGTACCTACATGCTAGTTTGGAGAAGTATGTACATGAAGGGATTGGGTGAAGGGCCCAGCTACAAGCAGAAAAGAGACAAAAGGGACCTCTCCAAAAATACCTACACACATGAAATCGAATACTCAGTGTGAAAAGAAACATGATAAGAAATCCAACTGTACAAACAATGTAAAAAACAGAGCTAGTAAGCTCACATAACTATATGTTGAACTTTGGCTCAAAAAAAGGGTCGTAGGATGAAATATTGGGTGAAAAGGAATAGAACATACCATGTCAGAGGTGGTGACACCATAATTCCAATGGCACAAAAAATGGAGCTTCTAAGCTCCTAGATGGACCTTGGGAAACATGTGAGTGGGCCACATAAAATGTGGTGAAGCCCACAAGGACACCTCATTTGTACTTAACTAAGGTGGACTTGAGCATGTGGAGCCCATAGACTTATATATATTTCCATGCATGTACTAGTGGTTGAATTTCCATTCCGTGAGAGCCAGGTAAGAGACCATAACTCCCTTGTTAATTTATGTATTCAATTTTAGTAGTTAGGGGATCTTGGACCCGTACAACAAACTTTGCAGGTGTGTCGTACAAGTTGCACAACTATTGAGTGATAGTCACATAGAAAATACGAGCCTATTTGTTGGACAGATACACAAACATGTTGCGTAGCTATATCTTGGAAACTCATGCAAACCTCGTGTCTTTTCAATGAATAGTTGCAAGAAAGTTTTGTGCACCTCTCAAGTGAAAAGATATGAGACTTGTGCAGGAGTGAGATAAACAATTGTGCAAAATACATGAATGTTCAATGAACATTCACATAGGATACTTGCATAATTTTCCAATGCTTAGACATTAAAATTTTGTGACTATCTATGGGAAATCCATGCAAGGTTGAACTATTAGGACACATCGATTGACTTGTGCTTTTGGTTTTACAAGTGTTTGCACAACTAGGAGACAATCCCATCCACTAACGTGAGCAAGACTATGATGTCTTGCGAGAAAATATTGAGGGAGACCCTAATGTCTGACTTGAGTTGGTTAGTTATGGCCTACTCAAGTACTTTGATTACCCCTTGCTATGCTCCAATGAGGACTTGCTTAGGCACATGATAGACATGTGTAGTCGGATGAATGTCGCTTTGAGGTGTGAGGTCAGATGTTGGACTTAAGTGCCAATGTGGACCTCTAACTTTTTATTGTGCTCCCTATCAAGGGAGATAGGTCCAAGTTGGGGCCTCGCATGGAGGTGTGAGGACCATAGATTAGCTCAAAACGTAGTATTGCATTGGAACAAAGGGTATAATGGGTAGATCGGTCATGATCACATCCATCTGAGACAAGCCACGTGAGCAGTGGTTGTGATGGTCATGAGGATCTATAGATCTTTGGAAACTTAGAGGATCATTGATGGCTAAATGTTGGTCATTGAGCAGGTGATCCATGGGTTTCATTATGTATGGGCCTCTCTAATAAGAGAGGCAATGTTTACCTAGTCGATGCATTGTTACATGTGTGAGGAGAGGGACTTTGCTTTTGACTAATTCCTATGTTGTTTCTTCTATGATTGGGTGGTGCTTTTATGTCAACAAGTATACATCCGACTAGGAGAGCGGCGAGTGTTGCACATGTGGCAATGGGGAGAGTCACTCATCCTCATGAGCAAGGGTGTTTTGGGTAGGTACTTCACCCATGGTTTCTTCAAGTGTTTATGGTCTATGCCCCAAATCATCTTGGAGTTTTTGTATGCGAGAATGGATTATAGGTAGGATCCAGAGATGGTTCTCCTGTTTGGTGAGGATTGAGGTCCTATGGGTGAGTACTTGTATTTTTTTGTTGTTGTATTCACTTCTGATTTTTATTAATTTTAATATATGTCTAACAATTTACTAATGGGTACCTTGATTTGTGTGAAAATGTGGGGTTGAGGGGGTGAGAGGTGCCCTAGAAGCAATAGTATAACAAGCAGCAGTAGCTCCAGTGGAGCCCGAAGTAATGGGGAAGCGATCTTGTCACCATGATTACGAGGTGGCACTAGCAACATAGAGGTAGCGAATAGACCCACAACTAGAGGTTGAGTGACAATGGGTAGCAAATCTCCACGTGTATGTAGTAAACTTGCGGTGTCATTTTGACATAGTTTTGAGAGTTGTGGTGGAGGTTATCTAGAATGATCTCGGTAAGGAGATCATAGATGCCTATGTTGATATCGCACTAAAGTGACACCCACTTATGAGGCAAGTTGTAGTAGTAGGATTTTCTAGGAGAGGATAGAAGGGGGCCCGATAGGAGGGGCAGGTGGAGCACCCCCACCAAGGGGTACGTAGAGCTCCCACCACCATAGTGGCCTTTGATATGTACAAAAATGTGTATTATTTTTTGTATGGGCATGGCCCATATTTTTGTTTTTGGATGATGCAATTGTAGTGCGGGCCAACAACTGTTGTACCAATTCCTATATCCCCTTGAAAATATATATATATATATATATATATATATATATATATATACAGAGAGAGAGAGAGAGAGAGAGAGAGAGAGAGTTTGGTGATCCTTGATGTGTTCATGTGATGATGTGATTGTGCTTTTCGCTTTCTAATTTACTTTACATGTATTCTTGGTATACCATGATGATGATATACAAAATGCATGCATTTATGAGATGAAACATGAGACAAAATAATGTTAATGTGATATATGATAGTCTAATATTTCATTTGTGATGTTATCTACAAATTGGTTTGCACTTCTAGGAGTATGTGTCAATGTGATGGATTCGAAATTCCTTGACATAATATTTACTTGCAGATATTTCCTAGATAGGCATGGATCACAAACATGGTAAACATTAATGAATTGTGACACAACAAGTTGAGAATTGAGATATACATGGATGTGGTGGATTTGTAGTTGAGTTGCATCATCCAACAAATTGATCATAGAAGCATACTCTACTTGGTTATTTGTGCATGACCCTATCTATACACCAATTTAGCAATGTGTGTGAAGGTGAATAAATGGCCCAAGCCATGGGGGAAATATTTTGATTCCATTGACTAGCGTTGTTAGCAAAACTAATGTGATATGCTAGGGAATGATTCATCTAGAAAATTAAGAAATAAAAATTGATCATGAGCATCAAAAGACAAAGGATCCATAAAAAAAATACTAAAAAACCTATTGAATTTACAAATAAAAATGTATAAGTGATGGATTTTCTAAGCGTGTGGCTACTTAGGGGTAGAATCTCTGCAAGTATAAATTTTTGACAGGGTCCTTGAGGATGCCTCCCTTGGGGTAATCAATGATGTATGCACCATGAGTTAGGTTGTGCTTGACGACAAAATATCCTCACTAGAGAGTCCCAAACTTACCTAGATCTAAGGTGTCAATGGTGACATCATAAGCAAGGATGAAATCACCTTTGTTAAATGATTGAAAGTAGACCTATCAATCATATGTGGCCTTGGAGTTCTTTTTGATAACTTTAGTATTATGTAATTAAGATTACAAATCCTCATTAAAAAATTTTAAAGCCCCGAGGAATTAATGAAGGGGTGTGGTATCTGACAAGAGTTTGATCACCATCCATAGGGTTGGTATCTTTTATTCAATGGGTGGGATTGCTTCCACTCCATGTACAAGGTGGAAAGGAGTGAAACCTTTGGCACTCTTTATGGAGGTCTAGTAGGCCCGAAGTGCGAAGAAAATCATGTGGTGCTAGTTGGTTTTGTGCTTGTTGACGGTCCATTGTATCATGGTTTTGAGGATTTTATTAACCTCAACTTGGCCATTATACCATGGATAGTATTTGGAAGTGAATGCATGGGTGAAGTTGAGTAGCAAGGATACTTCCTGGAATACCTCATTCTCAAAATACTTGTTGTGGTCTAAGACTAGATGCTTGCGGACCCGAAGTGAGTGATGACATGGTTAAAGAAGAAATGAGCAACAATGTCCACCATGTTGTTGAATGTGGGCATGGCTTCAACCCACTTAGTGAAATAATTGACAGACACAATGATGCACTTGTGGCACCCACTAGATGGAGGATTTCAATTCATGGAGTCAATGCCCCAATTGTAGAAGGGATTGGAATTGATGACTGGGTGTAATGAAGTTGGTGGAGCTCAAGTTTTGTGGGTGAAAACCTGACACTTCACGCATCTCTTGGATGCAATCATGGAAGAGGGTAGACCATAAATAACTAACACATATGAATTTTTAGGCAATAGACATCCCAGATAGATGGTCGTTGCAAGAACCACTATGACAGTCGCTTAACATTTTCTTGGCTTCTTCGAGGGTGAGGCATAGATGCAAGACAATGCCCACTCCTCACTGATATAAGAGGTCTCCTATGAGGAGGTTTCAGGGGGCTAGTCGTGGATGCACCAAATATCATCTTGAGAGAGGTGTGGGCCAAATGTTTGAGTGTGAAACTAGGTGAGAATGTCACCGTACTAGGGTTCATTTGATGAAATTGAGAATAGGTGCTCATTTGGGAAGTTATCATTCACTATTGGGTCCTTGGTATTGGATGGGAGATCAGTGATAAATTCTGTGAGAACAAGCACCTTCTTTCTCTTAGGAGTTATGAACTCTAGATCAAATTCCTAGAGAATTATTATCCACTGAGTGTACTTACCATTGATAATTCAATGACTACACAAGTACTACATAGGGTTTGAATTTGTAACGACTTTAGTGGTTCGAAGAAAAATTTAATAGCACAGTTTTTTGACGCCATGGACAATAGTGACAGCTAGCTTATCCTTGTGATTTTAGTTAAGAGAACGTTCGTATAGGTTTTGGCTCATGTAGTAGATGACATGCTCTCCTCCATCATCCCCTTGCTAAACTAACACTCTAATGACAAAAACATCCAAGGTAGATAAGGAAAGGATATAATCCTTATTAAAGTTAGGGGAGTTTATTAATGGTGTGTTGGAGAGACCATGTTTTAGTGCATTGAAAGATTGTTGTGTATGTTCATCCTAGTGAAATACAATGTCCTAGCACAACAACCTTAGGAATCCATGAGATAAAGTGGCGTAGTAGGGAACAAAACATTATAGGAAGTTGGATTTTCCCTATAGAATTTGTAGCAGGAATAAGGTCTTAAGGATGCATATTTCAATGATAGCCTAGACTTTCAAAGGGGCCAATGTGAGTCCCTTCTAGGTGATTATAAAACTCAATAATCATCTACTGGTAACACAAAAGATGAACTTGAGGGGGTTCAAGAAAATTTTGTATTTACAACACTATTGAAAGACAGTATGAAGGTCTTCTAGGTGTTGTGACTGCTTCTTGGATCATGGTGTGAGTGCATCAAGATATGACAACATTAGGTGAGAAAGGTTGTGGAAGATATATGACATGGCATGTTCGAAGGTGGTTCCAATGTTTTTGAGTCCAAAAGACATGACACAATAGGAAAAAGTGCCCCAAGGGGTGGTAAAATAAATTTTGTATCAATCCATGTCGTGGATTTGTATTTGATTATACCCATAGAATCCTTCCATAGAAGAAAGGACCTCATGCCTGGCACGCGCATCAATAACCTAGTCAGTGAACGGTGTCTAGAAGTTATCTTTGGGACGGGCTTAGTTCAAATCTCGAAACTCAATACAAACATGAATGGTACCTTTCTTTTTGTTCACAAGGATGGGGCTGGAGACCTAGGATGTGTATGTGATGGGGTACATAAAACAAAATTTTTGGAGCTTATCGATATCATCCTTGATGGCCATGGATTTGGAAGGGTGAAGAGGGCTCTATTTTTGTTGAGCATGTGATGTGTCTAGCCATGTGTTGATTTGATGTTCGACAATGGAAAGATTGGGTATGAGAATTTTAGCATATGACCAAGTAAATATGTCATGATACTCTTCAAATAGAGATTTAAACATGGCTACTTCCATCGAGGAATATGTTATTATCAGGAGGATCTATTTTATGATGTCCGATTTGACAGAAAGGTCTACTTTGATAGTGGGAGAAATATTGGCCATGTTGCGTTCTTCAAAAGTGTCTAGGGTTGGGATCAATTTTTTAAACCAATCAACATGTCCATAGGGGATGAATTCCTTGGTTTCAACTACACAAATGTCTGAAGAAGGGGTAGGTTGAAATGCCTCATGAGGGAGGAAAAAATAATGATGACGCATTATGTCCCAATTTTATGACCCAGGGGGGGGCATATATGCGGTTAAATGTGTATGATATGACCCCAAGGGAGGACATATATGGGGATAAATGTACATGTAATGTGTAAATGTATATCTAATATGGTTGGCCTGATAGTAAAGGGGCTTCATGTGCAGTGTATAAATAGGTATATATAGAGATCATGTATTCATTATTGAGGACATGTGAATTGTGATGTATGAATGTATTTGGTTATGTGGATGAGGTTCTCCTATTCTCTAAGGAGTTATTATGTAACTCATCTTTCTTATCTATATTGGAGTTGTGATCCAAGCTCACATTGTTATACATGGTGTGTACTTTTGGTTTATTCTAATATTCTAAGTTTTTGGTTTATAATATTTGGTATCAGAGCATAAATCCTAGGTTTTTTCTTCTTCAAGCAAGTCATCTTGGAATTTTCACTATAATTTTTTTCGGGACACTTCAGATAGATAATTTTGGAGGTTACTTAGAAAACATATCAACATACCGATGGTAAAAAATTTAGGTTTGTGGTTTCTATACTTTCAAATATATAGCTCGTGTAAGTTAGGGATTTTTACTAACCCTAAAATCAATCTCAAACGAGTCATTTTGGCAATTTTGCTACAACTTTTTCTTAGTGATGTTTCAGAGTACAAAATTTGCAAATTATTGAGAAAATATAGTGAATTTCACCTAGTAAAAATTTTAGAGTTTGGATCATTTTAATTTTTAGATATAGTCTATGGAAGGTAGGGTTATTTGATTAGTCTTATAACTAGTCTCAAACATGTGATTTGGGTAAAATAGTCATATCTTCTTCACTGTGGATCCCAAATTAGTTCCACTAGCTGCATTTGAAAGTGGACAGTCCATAATATTTTTGGTACAAATTTTAGAATAATGCATTAAATATTGGACATGTGGCATTTTGTACAATTTCGCTCTCCAGAAAAGGCCAAAAATCAACAAGGTTTGGGAAAGTTACCATAGATTTCATTTGGCACATCAAATTTTGGTCAAACCCATGACATTGCATAGAATACATATCATAGTACTACAGGATAAAATTTCATACTCTGAAGGGCTGAAATTTCATAAATACATCATGTTATTGCACAATCTATACTTGCACAAAGCCTAAAGGAAAGTAGGCTAAGATTGGCGTAACACGGAGGTAAATCTTGTCACTGCAACCTCAACATGGTACCTCTTTATATTTGGGAGGAAGATGACTCTACTCCCAGGGAGATGTACCTAGACCTAGTGGGTTGATGAAGGGAGAGAAATAACAAGTAAACCACCCCTCTCTCTAGGTCATTCAAATCAGATTTATGTCTTGAAAGGTGAAGCAAGGGGATAAAAGAATGTACCTACCCTTTACCAAGACATCAACAAATGTTATGGTAGTTTACAAGCAATAAGTGATATTAATTCTTCAACAAGACAATGAACTTATAAGAAATAGTGCTAGCCAATAAGTATGTGCAGCTTTTAATACATGTACAACAGCATAAGATAAAGCAATGACATCTGCAATACTTTCTTCAGAAAATGATTTGAATGACAATGTAATGAAATACTTGAACACCTAGATGATAATTCTATGTCATATGCAGATTATAAATTTGTTAGGATTGTAGATAAACTTAGATAGGCTGCCACAGGATAGTTGTAACAGCAGCAAAAAGGAAAATGTGACAACTGCAATAACATCCATAAAATGCAATTGAATAGATAATACAACAAGATACTCAAGGTCTCAAACGATAACACTTTGTCTCATGCAAGATCTAGATATGTATCGATCAACCAGTAACTTTTAAAATTTGTCTAAGAAGACTGTAACAACAATAAAATAGAAGTAATGACAGCAGCGACAACCTTCATAAATGTATTTTAAAGAGGCAATTGATCACACACTTTGGCATTTACTGATAGTACCTTGATTCATACAATTTTTGGGTTGTTTTAAGATGGTTAATAGGCTGATATAAGCTACAAATGATGGTTTTAGAAATCATTATGACAGCAGCAAGCCAGTTGTTACTATCTTCACACTAGGTTAGCAAGTTAGTTTAGATTAGTAGGGTATCAAGCAGAAAATTTAAGTTTGAAGTTTGATGATACTTGTCAAAGAGTGAGGTTTGACTAGTACCTTTCTAAGGGTAGTGGATTCAAGTAGGAAGCTTCCTTAAAGGTTGTTAATAAGTGATTTTACACATAATCCAACAGGGAAAAAGACCTAGGAGGAGTAGCACCTTAAGTCCTCCTAGGTTTTGACCTCAAGAAGTGAGGAAGCTAGGGTGTAGGCACTTGTAGGCCCTAGTGCCTCCTTCTTCTTGGATTTATTATGGATGAAAAGTACTTTGCACAACAACTAAGTATAAACCTCTAGAGAGATAGAACCTTAGGGCCCTAGGGTTTCACTAGTTACTAGATCAATTCAATAAAGCTAGGCAAATGAAAAGCAAGAAAGTTAGCACTTTAAGTTTCTTACTTCAAGCATTAATTGAAACATGCAATTTCATAATCTTGTATGAGCAAGAAAATCATTACCATAACCATTTACAATGACAAAGTAAAAATCTACTTACTTGCACCAAGAATAATCATGTAAAACCATGCAAGATTGCCACAAAACTTCATAAAATTTGTCCAAGTGCCAAAAAAACAAGCCTTAAAAGAGTAGMRCCCTCCTTATTYCAGCCAATAACCCTTAGTAGGGWGAAAATTTCAGACCTCCACTCTCCCAAGTGAGAGTTATGATAAAATGAATGTCACTTTATGTTTATTTATACCAAAATTTGACCTTTAATTATTTTAGGTCAAAATATCAGGGTCGACCTAGCCATTTTCTTACAAAACTAAATTATGGACAAAATGAAATAAATTTTCATGTAAGGAACCTCCTAGGGGTGATGTCATTCCCTTTTAGGGTGACGTTGGACCTCTATCATGGAACGTTGGGTTCAGGGAGTGAAACGTTGGGACTCCAAAGGCCAAAACCCTACCCACATGTGCCAATAACCTCAAGATTACCCCCAAGGTGATAATCACTGCATGTAGAAACATCCAAGGTTGTATGGGTGACATCCAAGGCCTCCAAAGGCCAGTGTTCAGGTGGAAAATGAACAGTCGCCTAGGTCTAGGTCCACCAAAGTGCCTCTAAAGGCAATGTCCTTCTCCTTCTTGGAAAAACCCCTACATCTTCATCATGCCCCCTAGCTGGGATCTCTACATCCATCAAATGGGCTTTGAGCCCTCATGAAGGTCTGAGCTAATCATCTCTCCATGTACCTTCTCACTGGGAAAGGTCCTGCAAATACAACAAGTACGCCCTCCAGGAGTCCATAAGTCACATGCATTATAATACGTAAATCACATATAATAATTAAAACGCCCAAACATGTGCATTAAAAAAACTTAAACCAAAACAAATGCTCAAAATTTTTGGCAATTTGACAAGTCTAGGGTTTGGAATGGTCTCAGGGTGTCCTATTGGGCCAGTCCCCCTTAAGTCAAGGTTCTTTCCCCTGTGAAAATTGATCCAAATCATGCAATTGTATGAGATGGTGAGGGAAAAAACTTTGGGCATGGGGTGCATGTGATAGCAGAGATATATAACACTCACCTATGGGTGCCTTTGTTGAGGGTGAGCTGCACCTTGTCATGGATGTAATTGTTTCCAATCCCACTAATTACCATTTACTTTTATCTTTGCTTTCTTCTTTTAGCTTTATTTCTTCATGCTACAAGGAAAGAGTTGATGACCACCGCCCTGGCTTGGTGACCAGCTAGTGGCAGTGTCACCCACAAACATTTCATGAAAATGAGAAGTTTGTCTCATGATGAGACGCCCTTTCTCTTGGCTATGCAACCAAGAGCCACTACCTTGGCTTAGTGACCAGTTAGGTGGTAGTGTCATATCGCTACATGTTCATGGTCATGATAGGCCGGCTCATGAAGAGAACTCCTATCCACCAACAAATGCCTTCATTTTTTTAGTCATATGTAGGTCCCCTTTTCTTGTTGAGAAGTGTTTCAGTGCTTTCTCAAGGATCCCTAGGCGAAGCATATCAAAGGTTTAAATTCATCTCTTAACTTTTTCCAGCTATATTTCCCCCTGGGACTTTACCCTCTTCTTCCCGTGAGGTAAGGTACAACCCTTTCCAAGTGGAGCCTTCCTCAATGCCCAAAAATGT
>JZKD02S2422969.1:112075-129478 GCA_000966675.3 Picea glauca
TTCTCATTAGTTACTTTCTGTTATCCCATTGATCCAACCTTTCATTATTTATAATTTCTTAAGTTACCAAGCACCTTTGGTCTGCAACCAAAAAGGGTTTCTTGGAGTGATAACAGGATGAATAGATACCCTATGTACAGCATGCTTATGACTGAGCTTTACATTCATCCACTCAGAGTTTGCCTTTTGAGACATGTTTTGGCTACCTACCAAAGGTTCCTTTGGACTTGATGTATGGGAGAGATGTCGATGTGAATGAATAATGAATAGAGGATAGAGCCCACAAGTTCATCTAGAGGATCTAGCAGACACACCAGGCAGTCGAGGAACAGTTGGAGAAAATTCAAGCACAGTATAAATCTTGGCATGACAAGCATAGGGTTGATCCTCAGTTCCAGGTTGGAGACCAGGTATGACTTCACATCAGCAAGGAGAGATTGAAGGGTGAAGGAAAGAAACTCAAGCCCATTCATTATGGACCCTTCACTATCTTGGAGAAAAGTCGTACCAATGCTTTTCGTCTGGATCTTCCAGCTTACATGCATATTTACTCAGTTGTGAATGTTGAGAACTTGAAACTTTTTTAGCCTCCCATGATCATGGATCAAGATGAGAAAGTTTCAATACCTTCAGTTGATGAGTTTGCACCTGAGTACTTGGATGAGTTACAGGAAGATATCATCCTGGACAGGAGGACAAGGATGACTTCACGCAGGGGTGATGTTGATTATCTTCGAGTAGGCTTAAAGGGCACACATCCAAGCAAGGAAAAGTGGATAGAGAAGGACAAAGTGAGGGGAATCTTCCCTCGCTTACCCATTGATTAATGAAATATTTTGGTGGTCCAAAAAGCTCTCAGTGGGAAGGCGTGATCCAAAAAGGATCGAGAGAAGGCTAAGAACAACTCAGAACTTGCAGAGGCAACTCAAGACGCTTAGAATGGCTTCAACAGACAAAGAAAGGGAAAAAATTCAAAGTTCCAAAAACTTAGGTAAAATGACATGATCACGAAGAGCGCGTCACAATATTTCTAACTGCGTAAACGGCTCGTCAAACAGAGTTACGGATTGAAAGATATTCGCGGTCAATGTTTGGTCAACCTAGCCCAATGCACAGGGGATGAGTCAGCATCCATACTACCGACATTAGCATCTGTACTGCTGATGTCAGCATCTATACCACACACGCGGCAGGAGAAAGAAGGTGACACATGGCATGCTAATGTCAGCATGATGTCATCATGGTGACGTGGCAGCACTAGAGGCTACCACGTGTCACCCAGTTTTGGCATTTTTGGGTCGATCCGTGGACCAATCTGATCGTGCAACGTGGAAATCCATACAGTCCATATGTTGATGTGGCATGCTCAATGGTAAGGGGAAACATAGACCAGTGAGAGGCCACCACATGACCCAATCAGAGGCTGCCACGTGGCAGGTGGGAAATTCCCAATGACATCCCGTGAGCAAAAATTTAAAAAAATAGTTTGGTGAGTCCACCAAAACTGGCGGACCACGCCAAAATTAGACGCAGTTAATCATTTGCTTATGGAGATAGTGCCACCACTAAACTAGTGGAACCAACTATATGTGAATATATATGTTATAACAATACAAAGCCCAAGAGGGGGAGGCCCGTGGATTTGACCCCGGGACCTCCTCCCACACATGCACCTTAACAAATCCACCCTAACCAACAGGTCGTGGGCCACACATTGTAGCCAACACCTAAAAACAATATTAAATGTTGCATCCACCTAGCCACCAAGGGGAGGCGCGTGTACCGCACGACCATTTCAGCATGGAAAACGATGCAGTCCAGTCATTAATGTAGGTTGTAGAGGGCATGGAAACCGAGACAAATTTCTTCTTGGGCCTGGGAGTGCCAGATTCGGATCGAGGTGTAGAGAGAGTCATTTTTGGGTAATTCGACGCCACAAATTCAATGGTGTTGTCCATTTTCTAATCTGAGCATTATTTCTGCAGCTTGATTTCAGAATGAGGTATACTTATGTATTTTGCCAAATTCTTTTGTTGAGTCCAATAGATGTAGTCCAATAGGGACGAACTCCGTTAAGTTTTTGTGTTCAGATTTGATGTTTATGTCTCTTCATTATTGAACTTTTCCTTCTTTAATGGTGCACTTTAATTTATGCTCATTTAATGTAATTATTTATAAGCCACTCGATGAAAAGATCACGGATCACGAGGATAACCCTTGATTTCACTCATATCCAAGGGTTTAAAATTACATGGGTCCCATTGAGAAGCCATGGTTGGCCTCATCATCAATGGAGTTGCCAGATAATCCTTCTAGGGATTATCAAAGGTAAAAGAGGGAAAGACCCTCAATGGAGTCACCAGGTAAGCTTTGTGAAATGAAGGCTTTGAGTAGAAGGCTTATTGAAAAATTGTCGTCGAGAAAAATTGACTCAGTGTTCCTCGACAGCGGCGCCAAAAATGTTATCGCACAATATATACTTTCCCAAAGAATAAAGGCAAGTAGGCCAAGATTGGCATAACACAGAGGTAAATCATGTCACTTTCACCTCAACAGGGTACCTCTTTCTATTTAGGAGGAATATGACTCTACTCCCAGGGAGACATCCCTAGACCTAGTGGGCTGATGAAGGGAGAGAAATAACAAGTAAACCACCCCTCTCTCTAGGTCACCCAAATCAGACTTATATCTTGAAAGGTGAAGCAAGAGATTAAAAGAATATACCTGCCCTTTACCAACACAACAACAAACGTTATGGCAGTTTACAAGCAATAAGTGATATCAATGCTTCAATAAGACAATGAACTTATAAGAAATAGTGTCAGCCAATAAGTATGTGCAACATTTAAGACATGTACAACAGCATAAGATAAAGTAATGAAAGCTGCAATACTTTCTTCAAAAAATGATTTGAATGATAATGTAATGAAATACTTGAACACATAGATGATAATGCTATGTCATATGTAGATTCTGAATTTGTTAGGATTGTAGATAAACTTAGATAGGATGTTACAGGATGGTTGTAACATCAACAAAAAGGAATATGTGACAACTGAAATAACATCCAAAAAATGCAATTGAATAGACAATACAACAAGATACTTAAGGTCTCAAATGATAACACTTTGTCCCATGCAAGATCTAGATATGTATCAATCAACCAGTAACTTTTAAAAGATGTCTAAGAAGACTGTAACAGCAGTGAAATAAAAGTAATTCCAGCAGCAACAACCTTCATAAATGTATTTTAAAGAGGAAACTAATCACACACTTTGGCATTTATTGATAGTACCTTGCTTCATACAATTTATGGGTTGTTTTAAGATGGTTAATAGGATGATATAAGCTACAAATGATGGTTGTAGCAATGATTATGACAGCAGCAACCACCTTCAAAAATGTATTTTAAAGAGGCAATTGATCATACACTTTGGCATTTATTGATAGTACCTTGCTTCATACAATTTATGGGTTGTTTTAAGATGGTTAATAGGCTGATATAAGCTGCAAATTATGGTTGTAGCAATGATTATGACAACAACAAGTCAGTTGTTAGTATCTTCAGACTAGGTTAGCAAGTTAGTTTAGGTTAGTAGGGTATCAAGTAGAAAATTTAGTTTGAAGTTTGATGATACTTGTTAAAGAATGAGGTTTGACTAGTGCCTTTCTAAGGGTAGTGGAGTCAAGTAGGAGGCTTCCTTCAAGGCTGCTAATAAGTGATTTTACACATAATCCAAGAGGGAAAAATACCTAGGAGGAGTAGCACCTTAAGTCCTCCTAGGCTTTGACCTCAAGAAGTGAGGAAGCTAGGGTGTAGGCACTTGTAGGCCCTAGCACCTCCTTCTTCTTGGACTTATTATGGATGAAAAGCACTTTGCACAATAACTAAGTATAAACCTCTAGAGAGATAGCACCTTAGGTCCCTAGGGTTTCACTAGTTAGTAGATCAATTCAATAAAGCTAGGGAAATGAAAAACAAGAAAGTTAGCACTTTAAGTTTATTACTTCAAGCATTAATTGAAACATGCAATTTCATAATATTGTATGAGCAAGAAAACCATTACCATAACCATTTACAATGACAAAGTAAAAATCTACTTACTTGCACCAAGAATAATCATGTAAAACCATGCAAGATTGAAACAAAACTTCATAAAATTTGTCCAAGTGCCAAAAACAAGCATTAAAAGAGTAGTGTCCTCCTTATTTCAGCCAATAACCCTTAGTAGGGTGCAAATTTCAGACCTACACTCTCCCAAGTGAGAGTTATGATAAAATGAATGTCACTTTATGTTTATTTATACCAAAATTTGACCTTTAATTATTTTAGGTCAAAATATCACGGCCGACCTAGCGTTTCTTACAAAATTAAATTTTGGACAAAATGAAATAAATTTGCATGTAAAGACCCTCATAGGGGTGATGTCATGCCCTTCTAGGGTGACGTTGGACCTCTGTCATAGAACGTTGGGCTCAAGGAGTGAAATGTTGCGCCTCCAAAGGCCAAAACCCTGCCCACACGTGCCAATAACCTCAGGATTACCCCTAAGGTGCCAATCACTACATGTAGAAATGTCTAGGGTTGTATGGGTGACATACAAGGCCTCCAAAGTCCAGTGTTTAGGTGGGAAAGGCACAGTCACATGGTTCTAGGTCCACCAAAGTGCCTCCAAAGGCAATGTACTTCTTCTTCTTGGTAGAACCCCTGAATCTTCATCCTGCCCCCTAGCTGGGGTCTTTGAATCCATCAAATGGGCTTTGAGCCCTCATGAAGGTCTGAGTTAATCATATATCCATGTACCTACTCACCGGGTAAGGTCTTGCAAAGGAAACAAGTACACCCTCCAGGGATCCATAAGCCACAGGCATCATAATACGTAAATCACATCTAATAATTAAAATGCCCAAACATGTGCATTAAACCCCCCTAAACCCAAACAAATGTTCAAAAAACTATGCAACTTGACATTTCTAGGGTTTGGAATGGTTTGAGGGTGTCCTATTGGGACAATCCTCCTTAAGTGAAGGTCGTTTCCCTAGTGTAACTTGATCCAAATCATGCAAGTGTATGAGGCGGTGAGGGAAAAAACTTTGGGCATGGGGTGCATGTGATAGCAGAGAAATGTAACACTCACCTATGAGTGCCTTTGTTGAGGGTGAGTTGCACCTTGTCATCGATGCAAATGTTTCCAAGCCCATGATTTCCACTTATTTTTATCTTTTCTTTCTTATTTTATCTTTCTTTCTTCATGCTGCAAGGAAAGAGTTGATGGCCACCACCCTGACTTGGTGACCAACTAGTGGTAGTGTCACCGACAAACATTTCACGAAAATTAGAAGTCTAGCTCATGATGAGACCCCCTTTATCTTGGCCATGCAACCAAGAGCCACTACCCTGGCTTGGTGACCAGTTGGGTGGTAGTGTCATATCACTACATGTTCATGGTCATGATAGGTCGGCTCATGATGAGACCTCCTATCCACCAACAAATGCCTTGAGTGTTTTAGTCATATGTGGGTCCCCTTTTCTTGCTGAGAAGTGTTTCAGTTCTTTCTCAGGGATCCCTAGATGAAGTATCTAGAAGGTTTAAATTCAGCTCTTAACTTTTTCCAGCTACATTTCCCCGTGGGACTTTATCCTCTTCTTCCCATGAGGTAAGATACAACCCTTTCCAAGTGGATCCTTCCCTAATGCCCAAAAATGTGGATAGATGGAGGGGATAAAGATCGAAAATGGTAAGTATGGAGGGAACAGGCGATGACTCTTCATAGATCCACTAGGTAACAATCTATCCTAAAAGGAAACCAACTTACTAGGGCACCATGTGACCCTCCCAGGTTTGAACAAGGCAAAGAGAATAAAGTAAAGCAAACATTATGAAATCCAAAAAGATTCAATGCAACATGTTTAAATGTTTTTAAAATATGAGCGATACATACCATGATACCCAGACTTATTACCTCTTGGAGCAAGACTCATTGCCATTTCAGGACCAAGCCGTTGTGATGAATATTGTTGCTGGTGATATGTGGACTACACTAAAGAAAAGAGGGGCCCTCTGGGGCCATGCTTAACTCTTTTGGCTCTCAACACTCCATGTCTAGGACCTGTGGGCCTCGATACATTATCTCCTTAGTTATCCCTAGGCTAGGGGATAACACATCAGAAGGAAGGTCAGACAAAAAGATAGACTCCAAATCAGGGTTTCAAATGTATGTTCAATTAAAACTATCATAAATTTTGATCGGGATGTCTGACTGAGGTGATTTAAAATCCATTGGAAAGAGAAAACATATAATATTATATTGGAAAATTTATTTTAACTATTTGTGATCATTATCCTTAATATACTAAGGTTGTAATTTGAAGGTTTGGGTTAGACCTCAATTAAGATTCAATGGCAATGCATAAATTTATAGGAGATGAAGATAAAGACGAAATCAATCCTATGGAATGGTTGGGGTTGGTAAAGAATATGATAGGAATCATTTAACAGTAAGAAGTTATTTTTTTGGTGAAGCTTAGGAGTGGTAGATGAGTATTGATTTTGATACTAGATGGAACATCATGTGGGAAGAATTTGAAGAAATCTTCTCAAATAAATGGATTAGAGATACAAAAATGGAGGCAATGTATAAAATTCAAGAGTTAAAAGTAGCAAAAGAAGAGATCAAGAATAAGAGTGATGAGTTGTCTAAGATACAAGACCTTAATGAAACACTTGTTAAAGAAGTTCAAAAATTAAAACAAGGAAAGACTAGCAAAGGAAAGTGGGAAAAGGATGATTCAAAGGAAGATTTGAAAAAGAAAGATGAAGAGATATGCATATTATGAAACCATAATAAAAAACTATTGGATGAGGTTAAGAGATTGAAAGAGTAAAAGAAGAATTATGAAAATCAAGAAGGAATGAGGATCTTGGATGAAGAATTTACCAAAAGACTTGAAGAGGAAATTTGCAAGAAGGTTGAGGAATCCTTAAATATTGATGAGGTAAAATAAAAAATGAAATCCAGAATAGAAGAAGGACATCAGAATTTGATAAATAGGGTGACATTACATCTTCAAAAGGAGAATGAAGACAACATTCAAGAAGGTCACCAGAAGATACTTGAAGAAGTTGATCTTCATCTAGAAGATGTGCATGCCAAATATGATGGTATTATCTCCAAGGATAGAGTAATCAAAGACCAAGCAAAGAGGATAGAGGATGCTATTGTCTCTAAAAACAATATAGATGAAATGCAAGTGCTGAGTAAAGGAAAATCATCAAAAGTGAAACCATATCAACACCATCATTACTAGGAAAGATTTCAAGGGATACAAGAAGGTTGATATTAGGATTATCAAGGAAGAAGATGGAGTACATGTCAATATTCATGGAACAAGGCATCAGAAAACCACTCTTCAATAAGCTATTATCATAGACCAACAACCACTACAAATTGGAGAAGTTATAACGAAAATACATGGAATCAAAGGAAAGAAAATTATGCAACAACTAACCACCAATAATTAATACCGAAAAGAATTGATTTTAGATGGATGGATCGTCATCAATGGAATGAATAAAGTAGGAACATAAGAAAATCACATTACATGGTTTCATCACATGTGAATCCTTTAATTACAAAGCTTTGAGGACAAATATTTTTGGAGGGTACTGTGTTATGACCTAAGGGGGGAATATATCGGGTTAAATATATATGATATGATCCCAAGGGGGGACATAAGTGGGTCTAAATGTACATGTAATGTGTGAATGTATATGTAATTGAGTTGGCCTAATAGTAAAGGGGATTCATGTGTAGTGTGTGAAAAGGTATATATAGAGATCATGTATTCATTATTGAGGACATGTTATGTGGAGGAGATTCTCCTATTCTCTAAGGAGTTATTGTGTAACTCATCTCTCTTATCTATATTGGAGTTGTTCTCTACACTCATATTGTTGTACATGGTGTGTACTAATGGTTTATTATGATATTCTAAACTTTTGGTTTATGACACCCAAGAATAGTTAGGTGTCATCATCGCCTCTAGAATGTCCTCATCTTAGTGGAAGATGTGAGAAGAGGAGGTGAGGGTTTTATGAGAGGTATGAACTAGTTGGATTGGATTTGTGGAGCCATAAATGTCACATGTTTTTGATACATTACTAGTTGTTGAGGTTCCTATCGATGTTGAGAATGTGTAGATAGAATGAGACACTAGGCAATGGGATTTTGCAGTCCTACTCATAGATGGAGGGCAGGTGTCGATACCAAAGGGAAATGATCAATTGTATCATGATATAGGCCCAATAGACATAGAAATGTAACAAATGTGTACACAATCATGTGTGTTGTGAGCTCCAGGAGGAGGGGGAATCCTAACAAGGATGCTTTGAGGAGTTTAGTGAGGTCAGAGATGGAGTCTCTTGTCAATGATGCTCTAGGGAACTAGCTGGGGTAGGATGGAGGGCCCTCTCTTATTGGGGTGAGGGAGTTGAGACCAAAGTGGGGATTACGACACAGGGGGATCCCACTTGTGCGAGTGACTCGCAAATATTCCTTAACTCAGCCATGGAATGGATCTGATATTTGATGATTGTGGGGCATAGGTAGGAGAAATGGTCAAACTTCCCACAAAGATTGTGTTGGTGGCTATTATGTGATCCCACTAATGTGGACACATAGTAAATAGTGGTGAACTTTCATTTTCTAACCAGTGATGGTTATGATACCGATTGAAGATAGGTAATGGGTTGTGTTGGAACAATCATCTAACAAACTAGAGCCAACGTGGCTCAAAAATATGCCAAATTTGGGAAGTGATGAGTGTAATGTTCATATGCTATGCATATGGCATACGGATGGTTTGTATGTAAGGTATTGTTGTGCACTTGGGTAGGCTCCTTCATAGGGGATCGAGAAGTACCCATAGTAGAAGGGGTAGGAAACAATAGTGATACCTTAGGTGAATGAATAAGGTTCCTAAGTTCTAGAAGTGTAGGGAACATGTTCATGGTGTGACCTATGGAATCATAGAGAGCATAGAGTGGAGACACACAATGAGTGGTTTGTAGGGTTCCCCCTACTTTCTTAGTTTTTCCCCGAGTTTCTTTGCTAGTTCCATTCTTGGTTAATTAATTGTGGGTTCCACTGGATGTAGAATGATGTGAGTCAATGATTTAGGATCTGATGTAAGAGATGGAAATGACATGTACTACACATGTATCACCAAGGTGAGGTCACAGAGTGTTAGCATGGCCATTATTGGATGCCCTGCAACTCTAGATGGTGGAAAGAAGAAGAGGATGTGGGTGATTAGATTAGATGCCCATGATGGAGGGTAGCCTGTCAGACATGAATGATGATCCTAACATAGACAAGGTGGAAGATGGTTATGTTGTAACTTATGTTAGTGTACAAACTTGAGAAAAAGTTGGTTGTTGAACTTGAGATGGGTCACCATGATAAGTGCCAAGTAGCATGGATTGTTTGAAGATCTCTAGGCCAATTTCCACATATGACAGAACATCTTGATTTGCCTCAATGAGGGGAAGGATTTTGTTCAAATTAGTCATTGGTTGGGGTTCGTGGTGCTTAAATTGGTCGATGGAGATGACCTTCCCATTGTGAGGGAACATCATCATTAGAAACATCGAAGAAATGATTACTTTCAAAGAATACATGTAGCTACATCCTAGAAGGATGTTGTAGTCAAATTGTGTATATATGACCTTAATGTCTATTAGGATGGTCTTACCCTCTATCTTGACCATGACGTTTAGGTAAGGCGCCTCGGGTTGAGATGGACAACCATCATAAGATCAAAGGGTGATGGCAATTGGTGCAAGCCTAGGGGAGCCCAATTTCTACCACATGTTTTTAGACATGTACAAGTAGATGCTCCCTCATCTATAATGTAATGGTAGATGGTGATGTTTATAATTGTCATAGGGATTTGGAATGCTACTAGAGAAGGGATATTGGCCTCTGAGTTGTCCAAACCAAATGTGATCAGCCTTGAATCAAAAGGGTTGACTACCTCCAACATTGATAATAGAGCCTTCCTTTGTGAGGGACGGGTCTGTAGGACCTTAAGTGCCAACATGGTTGCAAGAGATTGAGCCAGGCAATTGACTATGTTGTAGCTATGAACCACCCTCGCATGAGGATTATGAGTGATACACCTTAGAGGTTCCTTTGGTACTTATGGGATACGATCATTACTAAGATGTGGAATCATAAAAGGTGTGCTTGTTGGCAGTTGGGTGTCATCCAAGGTGGTTGGATCTAAGTTGGGGGCATATTTTACTTAAGATTGCAGGTTTATAGGTGAATATCGACTAAGTTTGTGTAGATATTTTGAAAAGAATGATCTCCAGTTTGAGCTTGACCCGGAGGTTGGTAGGTTCCTAATTCCTAGGTGGAATTACCAATTTCCTATTGGGTGGCCACAACTCCTTGTTGGGGGGAGGGGTTGTGTAAGACAGCTAGCTACAGTGGTTGGAAGAAGCTATGTTGGGGAGGTGCTACACTTTGCAGGGTAGTAGGACCCTGATTGGACATTGATTCCTTCATCCATTTAAAATATTCAATCTAGGGGCAGTGGTGAGTGTAATGGCCATACTCACCATGTAATGTGCAAGGGAAGCTAGTTTGAATATTGTTGTTCTTCCCTTGTTTTTTTTGGTTAATGTTCATTACTTTGGTTCTAGTTACCAACATTGGCATTGCCCCCATCATTGTTGTTTTGGTTAGGAGGATTGCCTCCATGTCCCTAGTTTCCCATTTGTTTGTTCTTGCTTTTCATTTTTCTATTATTATGTTGGTTAGGAAGATTGACCAAATTCAACTATTCAAATGCTTGAACTTGTTGAGCTAGTGAATGTTGAACAAAATTCATGGCGGCATGTTGTTGACTAGGTGGTGGTGCAGTAGTGGCTTGTGGGGTACTAGGGAATGGGAAGTATATGTTTACCTATGCGAGGTTCCCATACTAGTCGTACTATGTGGATGTCCCTCTACTATAGTTTTGGTTGTTGTAGGATAGCCCAAGCATATGCGAGGAAGCCTGCATTTCTTGGGAGTGCATGTTAGTCCCTAGGTGTGGTGGGTTGTGTCCACCCTGGACATGAGAGGGGTTGTTGCGTGGTATGTTATTAGGCGCATATGATCTGCCAACAACATTGTGATGGGAGGGGTCTTTACCATAATTCCCCCCATGTTGGTTGATGCCATATGGGGACGGGTGTCTATAAGGGTTGTTGATATGATTCATGGACTTAATCAACCCATCTCTTGAATGGAATTCCCTTGGAATTTCTCACTCAAATGTACGAGTGCAAAGGGCATCTAGGACGACTATGTATAAGCACCTGGACATAGCGTAGATTAAATCAAAGTGTTAAGCTTTGAGAATGGTGTTGTATTCAATCAGAGTCATGGTGGTGCACACATCTTTGGAAACCAATGGCAAAGGGGATTTGAAGAACTAATATAGGAGCAGTTTGTCCTTGACTTCAATTTTACATAGGTTGTGCTACCGATGCCACTTGTGGATATGGTCCGCAATGTGCATGGAAGTTGTTTGTCAGAAGTTGAAAATAATTTCCTGGTCGATGTCATGATGACCATGTAACTAGAAAAAAGTTAGGAATGCATTTGTCAGAGATGCAAAATTGGCATGTGATCCTACTATTTCATAGATGTACCATTTGGTCGATGGCCTAGTTGGAGTTCTCTGGAACAATCTTAACTAAACATAATCATCTATGATACCATTGGAAAATCATTGTAGATGAAATTCCATGATGTGGTTAGTTGGGTCTTCACCAAACTTTCCTTGGAATTTTGGGATATTCGAGGGAAGCTTAGTCAGCATGGGAAACCTAGCCAGGGCATGTAAAATGGGATCATTAGTGAGCTTCATCAAGTCTATAAGATTGAGTGAATCCATACGCAAGAGGTTGGGCATAGGTGGGAGTGGTGGTGGAACACCCATCGTTGATACTAACTATTGGGAGATAGCTCTTGATGAAGATGAGCCTCCAAGATGGGTGCTATGAGAAGTTTATCCTAACAAGGATAACTTGAGTAGGTATAAACCTAGAAATTCCACACCCAAAGGTAAATGTAGAGAGGATGGTCGAATTGGTGAAGCATAAAGAATAAGGACAACTCCCAACGCTATGGGAAGGCCTTCTGAGCACCGGGAACAATCAAGTAACAAATATACCCCTATGGTCCTTAACTTGAAAGTGGTATGTGAATTTCAAGTGAATGGTTACTAAACTGTGTTTATGGTTACTAAATTATGATTTTCAATATATTAGCCTAATCAAAGAAAAATTTGTGAATCGAAATGAAATAATTGAGCTAATGATGCAACAATGTAATGTATTCCATTTTAAATCAATATGTGTTTAGATAGAGGGATTTTCACACAAGAGGAAAAACATGTGTCCTATTAGACCTAATGTCCTTTCGCTCAAAATAACATTGGGCTTTCCAAGAGCTCTCAACAATAGGGTCTACAGCCACTAAAAAAGGCTAGTGAAGGTGTGAATGAGTCAATTATAATGAGGGGAATTAAGGTCATGTTCTAATGGATCTTGTGACATTTCCTAATGGCCAATGATATATGTCTCAGGTGCAAAGGTAGCCCACAAACACCGCATGTGTAGAAATCCTAGTTTTTGGCCAGTAAGTTACCTTCGTCAAGTGCGAGTGAGGGAATCTTCGCTTTGAGTAGTCATGGACCATAGTCAAACAAGATTTTGGTGGCTCGAGGAGACTAGCAGGAACAACTAGAGTTGAGCATATGACCCTTCACATGTATCTCCTTGCCTTGGTTTGTGCACACCTAAGGGGAAGGATTTTAAATATCCCTAAAACAACTTCTATGTTTTGTATGAGAAATGATAACAAAGAGTTATTTGGATACCTATCTCCAAAATCCTAGCCAACACTATTAATTATTTTGTGACCTCTCAAAGGAGGAATTAAGTGTGTTTAGATAGAGTTGTTTTTTAGGAGGCTAAAATAGCACCATGAACAAGTTGTTTTGATTAAGGTGTGACAAAGGAGGTATTTCAACACTCTTTATTGTTTCGGATTCACCAAGATTGCTTGTGGGTGCAAAGTGAAGAGAATACTCGAAAAAAAGGACTATTTGGGTTCTTTGTGTGTGTGCTTCTCATGAGGAAACAAAAATGTGTGAGACAAAAGAAATAGAAAATTGAAATACTTAAGAGAAATTAAATCGATAGAAAAACATGTGGACTTGAGTGGTCTATTACTCTGCCCACTTAGTTTGTATGTGATGTAGTGTTTGCAAAAATAATCAAAACTCTCATTGATTATTGAAAAAGATTAAAGAAATTGTCAAAATAAACATGTGAACATGTATGGGTTCTTACTCCACCTAATTAATTTCTATGTGATGATGAATTTTCAATTAACCATGACACAAAAAGGAAATATGTGTGAAAGAGAGGTATTTCGCCTACTCCCCTCATTATAATTTTCCATAATCACTTTTGGGCACAAGGCAAACAACATACTAGAAGTAAGAGGGTTTTAGGTCCCTTTGTGTGTGGTAAGTGAAGAGACAGAGAAGAAAAATATTTTTTCACTCTAATCTAAACATCCATGTGTGATTACAAGCAATAGGTCATCCATGTGCCAAGAGAAAGGAAATTTGATTTCCCCTACTATCAACTGGATTAGATAATTACTAAGAAAGAATGGAAAAGATTAGAGAATGTAAGACTATAATTTATGAAAAACTAAATCATACTGCCTAAGAATAATGATGAACCAAATTATCTACAAAAAAGGTGAATTTAGCATACTTGCATGGGTTTGTGCAGAGACAGTCACGCAGATTGCACAGCAGCATAGTGTTGCAAGTTGTGGGACCTTTGCGGGATATGCCATAATAGACACGCGAGTCATTCAGTTCACAGGAAATAGAATTCCAAGAACAAAAATCATGGAGGGTGATTTCCAAGTAGTTGAAAAGGCCGAGCATGAGTTCTACAAGACAACAAAAGTTAGAGAATTGCTACAAATAACTTGAGAAGATGGAATCGTGGATCTAAACTTAAATGCAGTCGTCGATCTATTTTGGTTAATTTTCTACAATGGTGAGTAAAATCTTCCTTGGTATAGCTATGTTTCCAAGCTATAGAACAAACAATTGTTAGTATCGAGACCAATAACTAGAGTATCATTGCAAGAAATATGAAATAAAGGAACATGCATGAGATTCAAACAAAGAAATAAGCTACAAACATAAAATTTAAACAACAAAAGAGAGGGAAACAATAATATTCATGTATTACCAATGGATGGGCTTTCAACATGAAGATTTTCACTTGGGGAGAATGATGGATGCAAGTGCTCCTACACTCTCCTTGGAAGTTTCCTTTTGCTCCTTAATGGTCTGTCTCTCACAAATGGTGTGTATGAAGAAATGTTTTTTGCTCCTTCAATGGAATAGATCAAAAAATAATAGTATTCATGGATAACAAAGATGGAAAGTGTAAGACAAGTGATATCTAAGCTCATCTAAATAACATAAATTTGCAATTTTATTCCTCCCTTGAATGTTGCCACATGACTCTTATTTATAGGAAATTTCCAAGCTCCATGAAAAATAGTTTCAATGTGAATTCTCAATACTTGATGGAGACTTTGTGGGGTGGGGAGTACTCATAAATAAAACTTAATTTAAAAAATATACCCACACATTAACCTAGAGGTACTTTTGCTAGGCTTGGCCTCTTAATTGCACCGAACTAGTTAGTTTTGTGTGTACATGTAGACTTGTGTAGCTATCAAAGGAAAATTTGTGCAAGTTGTGCAAATGTTAATGTAGGCAAGTCGAAAAATTGTATGAAAACTTACTTTTGTAAAAACAAATCAACCTCTTTTGGGCTGATGTCTAATAGCCATGAGGTAGCCTTCTTTTTTTGTTTTCTTTTGCATTGGTGATGTTTTCCAGTAATTGCCTAAATGTATTTGTGTGTGAAATTTAGGTGATAACACTTATCCTTGATGATGGCTCGAGCCACTCTTGAAATATGGAATTTCGCTTGGATCTCTTCCTTCACATACTGACATACCCATAACCATTAGCATTGATATTGTAACTACTACCTCCACTTCTGAGGGTCCTTTGTAAATAAGATAAGTTTCTCCTACTCCCCTCTATGTTCCCACCTCAATATTTGTCCCTTTCTTCTTTACCTAAAGACCTTTTCCTTTGCCTTTGTTGTCAGTGCCTCTACATATACTAGTTATAGGTCATTGAAGTAAACGAAGAGGTTGCATCTCCCACTACTAAGTCAACTGTAGGTGGATCTCGATTTTCTTTAACTGAATTTAGTTCTCGAGTTGAGGGTGATGCTACTAAAACTCAGGCAAATACAACTGCTACATCAAATGGTTAAGAAGAAATTATGACAACTTATGCTTAAATAAGTGGTGAAACAATTAAATCTCCTTCAATCACAAGGGATACCTCCATCTATTACTTTGTTGCGATCAATTGACAAGTGCTTCTCTCGCATTCTTTGTGAGGAACTAGATCAACATAATCTAATTCTAGAACCTCTTTATAAAAGGTCAAACTGGGTCTCACCTTGATCAATTGAGTAAACAATCAAAGCACTAGACTATGCATCTCAAATAGGCTCTGCATTTTCCTCTCCCACTAATATTGAAGCTAGTGCAGTGTTGTCTTCATTAGTGATATCCATGGCCATCTACTAAAGTAATAGCCCATGTGCTTGCCAACACAACCTACTATTGAGTTGAGGGAATATGTTTGACAAGAAGAAAATGTTCTGACAACGTATTATGCATTGTCATTCCACGAATGCAATATCAGGTGGGCTCCAATTGTTATTTAAATTACTTTTTTCCAACTTTTTCACTTGTCGTTTCCTCTTTCTACTCGCCCTACCTCTGATTGAAAATTTCTAAATTGAAATCGGAAGAGGGATCAAATTTGAAGGGAACGTGTAATGTTCCCAAGCAAATTTTTCGCTTAGGAACACTAACTTACTTCTGATTTAACTGTTTATTGTTGTGTATGTAGGTTGGCCACTAACATTTTGGCCTTAGGGTTTATTTCAGTTATTCAGCCACAGTTTATTCAGTATGCATTTCAACATATAAAGATCTCAACAATTCACAAGATATGGAACCATAAACAAAATCTGAACTTTATTATAAGAAAGAAAGCACCTGATACAATAAAGAAGCAGATCTAGAATAGCTTCAGATGGCTTCAACACAAGAATATGAGCTGCATACAAAATGCTCTCGAAACTACAAAGTAAACCTCCCAAAGGCTGCAATACAAGATGAACACTCCAACACAAACTAGGGTTTGGCCTAACCCTCAAGATATTGGTACGACCCTGCTGAAGACTGTGAAGACCAAGGGTTCGGTCCTCTTGAAGAAGAAGACGCCCAAACGTTGCCAAACTCCTCCAAATGATAGATTGGGGCAAGAGTGACCTCCTCCCGAAGTATGGAGCCCAAATACTGATGCCTTCTCCTCCAACTATTGAAACCCTAAACTGGTACGACCCTCCTGAAATCCTGAATATGGCCAATAATTCGGCCTGGCTGAACAAGGCCTCTGAATTGCCTAAAAATCTCTAGGATGATAGATAGGGCAGTCACAAATCCCTAAGAGAAGTTTTGAGATCGGATCTGAGGTATAGCCTCCTAGATCTGAGAATCACTGAATCCCAAAAATTTCCTCTCTCCTCCAAATCGTCCCAAACTGTAGATGATGATATGGACGTGGTAACTCCTCAAGAAAGCATCCAAATTGATGAGCAAGGGCCTGCAAGCAAAACCCTAATGCTGAAATCTCCCAAAGCTTCCTCAATAGGTTGGATCGAACTGTTCTTCAACAAATGGTGTGCCCCTGCTGGAAATCCCTAACTGGTACGACCCTGCTAGTACTCCTGAATAGATGATGGATGTAGAATAGTGTGGGTGGAGTATTTCATCCCCGAGACCAAGCTTGGAAAAAGTGAGTGGAATCTTTCACCACTGAGTTGTTCTCTAGGGTTTGTAATATCAAAACCCTCAAAACTGTATGCTCAAGAGCATCAAGAAGCAAATACCAAATATCCAAGATGAAATGAGAGGTGTGCCATAGCCTTCTCTTTATACTTCTTTTATGTTTCCCTGTTGAGTTAAGTTAACCCCTAGGATAAACTCTTAACTCAACCTCCAGTGCTTTATTCCTTCATTGAGTTACTTCTTTCACCCTTTTTACCTTTTCATTAAGTCAACTTAAAAATATAACATTAGTTTGGTTGACTTTTCCCCTTTGTGTGAGACTATGGTCTAGTGGGGATGCCTAGACCATTAAGTCTTCCC
>JZKD02S2422969.1:139292-149477 GCA_000966675.3 Picea glauca
TCTCTCTCTATATATATAGAGAGTGTGTGTGTGTAATATCCCTCGGTCGAACCCAATTGTAAATATAATGCAAGTGTACTTAAGATGGTGAGTTGTTTTGACATCATTTTGTAATGCACCTTTCATGGTATAGTGCGTGCATGTACTACGCAGTAAAATGATGTAGTGTGCACATTCCTGGATACCGCACGCAGTAACTAAAGTGCGTGCAATATGGAGGTCAGCGAGCCTTGGTGTATATGATATGTGTTATAGGCTGGTGAGCCAGTTATTATAAGTTGGGATGCTTATGTTTTGGAATTAGGCCAGAGCGCCTAGATGTTAAAGGCCACTACACCTATTTTTTATATGTCTCATGATTAATATAAAATACATCGTTGCGTGTAGACTGACCACGATAAAAGAGATGGGGGACTAAACTCCACTAGTTAGGGAAAGGGAGGGCCAAAAGTTAAGGGAAAGGGCTAAGCTAGAGAGCTTAAGCCAAAAAGGAATATTATATTAATATTTCTTAAARCATAAAGTATGGATAATTATTTTATCCTAAGTTCTAAAGTTGGGGACAAGTGGACCAAAGTAGCTTCCAACATGACAAGTGTCAAGTTGGGGACATGCATACATATCGTTGGGACTTAGTTCATTTGGGGACAACCACCATCATCTTTCCATCATTCCATCGATGATCCAACCATGATTCCATGACCATTTTTCACTCACACAGTCAGTTAGCTTCAGACATTCATTTCACTGTACCAAAACCGTATCCATATCCATATCTGTTGGTGTAGTTGTTAGCTTGGGAGCGGGATTGAAGAAGCAGGTTGTCGGGCCCATGGGATATTGAAGAAGCAGGTTGTCAGGCCCATGAGAAATTCTCTGTGTGAGAGAATTGTTGGGGATTGATTTCCTGAAGGTGCCAAACTACAACTACAGTGCTCGGAGACTTCATGTCCGGCCTGTTACTAAAGCCCTGGAAGGGAAGTGGGGCAACCGAAGGACTATTAAGCAGAGAAGGGGCACACTTCCTTCGGTGGGACATGCATGTGGGGAATGAGAGGTTGTAGGTTGTTAGTTGAGTGAGCATCGTGATGGAGTCTTTCCTATCATCTATGAGCCCTTAGCCTAGTTAGGAATTCCTTTACCCGGGTGGAGTTTAGTCCCAGCTCGGGGGTGACTCATTGTTGAGAGTGATGAACAGTGTAGTCTAAGGCTGGGAGGTTCGTGGATGGTCTGCACGCAGTTGGTGACATTCTTACCAAGATAAGTACCAATTGTGTGATAAATTTACATGTTGCATTGTTATTTACGTGCTTATTTTATGGGTTTATCATATGTGTGATTATAACTATCTGTATGTTTTTGGGTATTTCCTATATATGTTGCATGTCTATGTTTACTGTTATTACCGTGTGAACTCATGCCAATACGTAATGTATTTGTCTGTTACATTTTATATATGAAGCTTCTGCAAGAGTGTTATGTGTGTATGTTTTAAATGCATGCAGTTAGATCAAATTTATGTGGCATACTAAAGTTGGGAACTGGGTATGTCACAGTGTGTTCCGCAATGAGAGAACGAGAGTGTTTCCTAGTGTAGTATGGCCCGGCCATGGGTGGTCGGGGATGTTACAATATGGTATCAGAGCTTCAGTTCCAACACTAAGCCTGGATGGGCCGGAAAGGTTCAATTGAAGTGAATATTCACAGAAGATTAATTTTGAAGTGACCAAATTACAAGTCACAGAGCGTCCATGGTAAATTTTGGCACCATGCAGAAAATGTTGGCGTGTAGGTGCACGCGGTAAGTTGTGTCGCCGCGCAGAAGAATATTGTGTGTGGATGCATGCACTAAATTTAGCATTGTGCGGTGTGCACACACATAGTAATGGTGCACGTGGTGTGTGCAATATTGCAAAACACAGAGGAGTTTGGTTGGTGCGCGCACAGTATGAGTATAAGTTGTCTCGCGATAGTGTAGTCAATGGTGCGCGTAGATTATTGTGCGCGCTGGGGGCATATTGAACTTTGGCATGGTGCAACACATAGAGTGAAATGCATGTGGAATATCAGTGCGCAATACAAAAACTGTGTGCAACAGGTATCAGTGCAAGAACCAAAACTGTGCGCAGTGAATATTGGCACGCAACGCAAAAGTAGTGCACGCAAGTTATTGGCGCGACAGAGAAGAAATGCATAGTGGATATAGGTGCGCAGAAGCACGATTTATCTTGTGGTGTTGTTGTGCACGATAAATATGGGTGTACAGGTTGAATTTTTGTGTGCACGAAGTTGTTTGGAAGGCGATGAGTTTGAGTTTAATAGAAAAATTGCATGGTATTAAAGGAAAAAGAAACACACAACCACATTGGAGCATCATTTAAAATGAATTCAGAGTTGGTTTGAGAAGAAATAAATATAGTTTAAATTGCTAAGCCGAGAGCATCTCAAAGATGAATTTTGGGTTTTATATTCCTCCGATTCAGACAGATGAAAGTGAAATGTAAGCTTGCAAGAAACGCATACTTTGAAAGAAAACAAGACTCATATAGCCACTAGTTAAAATCTTGTCATAAACAGCCCAAAATATGCTTCTGCATTTATATATTCATCTTAATCCCAAATTTATAAAAAGTCTTCCTGCACAGAGGACAAGTTCCTTTTTCCCTTTTCTCTTCCTCGAGATAATATGTATATATAGAGGAATTATTTGTAGAATTTGAAAACGCTCGGACTTCCACATATTTCTAAAAATAGAAATAAGTTACAAAAAGGGAATGACTTAAAATAACAGTTATCCTATTTTAAGGGGACCGTTTTAGAACAGGTCTATCATCTCTGGGGCCCCTTACCTCTGCTACCATTGGTCCAAAAATTGTTGAAATGTACTTAATTTTATTTGAGGACTCATTTCAGCTTAGCGATCTCCTCCTTTAAAGTATCTAACCAGACCGGTTGATCCCCTCCAACACTTTCAGCCATTTCAGCTATGGTTTCTTTCTTCTGTCACTTGCTCTGTTTCTTCTTAAGAGCTCGCTTGTTGATGACTAGATCCCTCATAATAGGAATTAGCCTGACTTCCGATTTCGAGTCTATGGCAGGTTTTGTGTGAAATTTAGTCGCTATTATATGCGTAATTACCCTTTCCTTCTTACTCGTAGGAAAATCTACCATGTTGCCTGAATAACCAGTCTCACTGGATATAGCTTTATCGATATACCTCAATTTTGTGGACACCGAAATGCTTTTACAGAGATCAGAAGGTTGAGCAAATTTGGAGATTACTCCATTTATGGATAAGATGATGCCTCCATACTTGAGAATTGGTAGTTATAGAGTCTCAATCATGAATCACAGACAGACTTATGTACAAATACGTTGGGTTCCCATGCTCGGTTAATCTGTTTCAAATGATTAGCATTTGAGTTCGTTACATAGCGGTGTTCACCTAACATCATACGGCTGTGAAGTACCGAATGAGTGAAACAGGGTGATCTGACTAGCCGTCGCTCGTCCCACGAGTGGTGGTTTTGACATATTGAAACACGTGACATCGGGACTTTGGCGAAAGTGGTTTCAAAAAAACACCTTTAACCCCAATGTATCTCTAGAGGCGTCGCGCGTCTATTTTCTCAAGACTTGGGTCTTATCTAAAAGTTGTCATGGTGATAACACCAGGAAATCAGAAGAAATAATCCTGATCTATATATTGAACCAAAATTGTTCATATTTTTCATGAATTGTTGAATTAGTTAGCCTGGTAAGATTTGATGGCTGCACGTTTTGCAGAATTAACAACAACTAGATCAGATCAGATCAGTGCAGAGTCCATAGGAATGGAAGAGGCACGGGAGAATTACAGTTAGCAAGATGAGAGCAGAGGGATGGAGGTCCATTTGGGCATTGAGCAACCAAACTCCAATGGACATGTAGATGAAAGGAATGAAAACATGAATATGGTAGAGACCATTAAAAATTTCCAGAAGGATTTCCAAAGCCATAAAGTTGATAATGAAAGGATTATGAAAGCCAAGGAGCAGCAGGATGACTTCAACATGAAGTTATTGGAGGGCTTGAACAAAATAGAAAAGAAATTGGATAAGGAGAGTGGCTCAAGAAAATATGTAAGTCACAAGCCTTCGGATGAGAAAAGAAGAGCAAGAAGTGTTAGCAGACATCACCATCACTTCCCTAAGCATTCTAATAAGAGAACACACAGCAGCTCAAGTCCATCCCCTGTCAGAAGACATAAGAGGTCTGGGGTGGATGAGCTACGAGGAGAAATGAAAAAAATCAAACCTCCTACATTTGATGGTGAGAACAAGAAGGATGAAGATGCAGAGACATGGTTGTTGGGCATGACAAAGTATTTTCAATTGCACAATTATTCTTCTCATGCAGAGGGTAGAATTGCCATCTATCAACTCAAGGGAAAGGCATCCATGTGGTGGGATCAGCTTGTACAGGTGCAGCACATTAAAGAGAAAAGTGTTACTTGGAGGGAATTCAAGAAGTATTTTGAGAAGAAATACTTAACTAAGAGATATTATGACAAGAAAATGAAAGAGTTCTTTGAACTCAAGCTTGGAAGTATGACCATAGATGAATATGAAAGAAGGTTTCTAGAACTATTGAAGTATGTCTCTTTCATCAAGGATGAGACAGTCAAAATTCAAAGGTATTTGAGTGGATTGCCATCATTCATCAGTGACAAAATACAGTATGATGATCCCGAGATATTGGAAGAGACCATAAGGCGAGCTAAATGCCTATATGATCAGCAGAAAGCAAGGCCAACTTTCCAAAAGGCTTGGGAAGACAAAAATAAATTAAATTTGGATCAGAGGAAGAAGGGATCTAAGCCACCCTTCTTCAGAAATAATCCACAGGGACAACAAATGCCTAAAGAACCCAAAACGATTGACACAGGGAGTCAAAGGCCAAGGCAGACACCTATTCAATGTTGGGGTTGTAAAGGAGATCATAGGTTTAGAGATTGTCCTCACATAGGTGAAAAAGAAAGGATTGTTCATAATGTACAGCTAGTTGAAACAGTGGAGGACATGGGCAGAAATGTGCCAAGGATATATGCAGCCCTCGACAACAAGAAAGCAGAGTATCAGTCCCACATGATTGAAGTGGAAGGTATGATCAACATCCAAACCATTGCTATTTTAATTGATTAAGGACCTAGTCATAGTTATATAGATCCTAAGATGGTGGAAAGTTTGCAATTTCCAAGAAGCAAGCATGGAAAATCTTCGTTGGTGCAGTTGGCTACAGGAGCCAAAAGAAGAGTTAATGATATGGTTAAGTCATGCCTCATGGACATGAATGGACTGAACACCAAGACAGATTTGAACATCTTGCCTTTAGGTTCCTATGAATGTCTAATTGGGATGGATTGGTTGGACCAACATCATGCTCTCTTGGACTGTCATAACAAAGCATTTACTTGCTTGGATGAGGAAGGGAACCAAAGGAAAGTGCAGGGAATTCCCAGGGCAGTTACCATTAGAGAAATTTCAGCATTACAGCTGAAGAAATGTTACAGAAAAGGGTGTCAAATATTTGCAGCTCATATGGAAGAGACACCTAGAGATAAGGTGTCAAATTTGGAAGATTATGCAGTCCTGAAAGAATTTGAAGATGTATTCAAGGAGGTACCAGGACTACCCCAAAGAGAGACATTGATTTCTCTATAAATCTAATGCCTGGAGCAGCTCCAGTGTCAAAGACTCCTTACAAAATGAGTACACCAGAATTGAAGGAGTTGCAAATGCAGCTTGAAGAACTTTTAAAGAAGGGTTATATACACCCAAGTGTGTCACCTTGGGGTGCCCCACTCTTGTTTGTGAAAAAGAAAGATGAAACATTAAGATTGTGCATTGACTTCAGACAGTTGAATAAAGTGACTGTTAAGAACAAGTATCCTCTTCCAAGGATTGATGATCTCTTTGATCAATTGAAGGATGCAAAGATATTTTCAAAGATAGATCTCAGATCAGGATACCATCAGGTAAGGATTAAAGAGAAAGATATCAGCAAGACCGCCTTCCAGACAAGGTATGGTCATTATGAGTTCATAGTGGTGCCATTTGGGTTGTCAAATGCACCAGTTGTTTTCATGTGCTTAATGAATGGTGTTTTCAAAGAATATTTAGACAAGTTTGTCATTGTCTTTTTGGATGACATTCTTATATATTCTAAGTCAGAAGAAGAGCATGAACATCATTTGAGGATGGTGTTGCAAGTATTAAGGGAGCATCAGTTGTATTCCAAATTGAGGAAGTGCTCATTTTATCAGAAGCAAATTCATTATTTAGGACATATCATTTCAAAGGGTGGGATAGCAGTGGATCCTGAGAAGATAGAAGCCATTAGAGAATGGGCAGTGCCAAAGAATGTGACGGAGGTGAGATCATTCATGGGTCTTGCAGGTTATTATAGGAGATTCATTGAAGGATTCTCAAAGATTGCACACCCAATCACTTCCTTGCAAAGAAAGGGTGTGAAGTTTCAGTGGACACTAGATTGTGAAAAGAGTTTCCAACACTTGAAACAATTATTGACAAGTGCTCCAATACTAAGGATTGCAGACCCAAAAGAACACTTCATTGTATGCACAGATGCATGTAATGAAGGACTTGGTGGAGTCCTCACTCAAAATGGGTTTGTTATATGTTATGAATCAAGGAAGTTGAAGGAGCATGAAAGAAACTATGCCACTCATGATTTGGACTTGGCAGCCATAGTGCATGCCTTGAGGAAATGGAGACACTACCTCATGGGGAAGAGTTTCGAGCTAAGAATAGAGCACAATGGTCTGAAATATTTATTTGATCAGCCAAATCTAAATGCTAGGCAAAGCAGATGGTTAGAATTTCTAAGCGAATATGACTTTGATATAAAGGGGAAAGAGAATAAAGTGGCCGATGCACTCAGCAAGAGGGTGCATGAACTACATGCTACAACCATTAGCATGTATCAGACTGATATTAAAAGCAAAATTCTGGAGGCTGCAAATTCAGACCTGTGGTACCGAGAATTGGTAGCAAAGCTACAACAAGGTAAGATGCCACAGAAGATGGATATTTATAATTTGGGAATAGATGGAATATTGCTGCACAAGAACATAATTTTTGTACCAAATGCCCAGGACTTGAAACGTATGATTTTGCATGAGATGCATAATGTCCCTTATGTGGGGCACCCTGGATATCAGAAAACTGTGGCAGTGGTCAAGAGCCATTACTTTTGGCTAGGTATGAAGAGAGAGATCGTTGAATACATCGCTAGATGTATGGAATGCCAGAGAGTTAAAGCTAAGCATAGGCACCCAACAGGGTTGCTGCAACCTTTGCCCATTCCTGAATGGAAGTGGGAAGTGGTGACAATGGATTTTATTACGGGATTGCCCAGAACAGGCAAGCTGCATGATTCAATCATGGTGGTGGTGGACAAGCTTACAAAAGTTGCCCATTTTATTCCACTGAAAACTACTCACAAGGCAGCAGATGTTGATATTTTCATGAAGGAAGTGGCACGATTGCACGAAATTCCTAAAATAATTGTGTCCGATAGAGACCCGAAATTCACCTCGAATTTTTGGAAAGGATTGTTCAAAGGATTCGAAATGAATTTGAACTTTAGTACAGTGTATCATCCTCAATCTGATGGACAGACAGAGAGGGTGAACAGAGTGATAGAAGACATACTGAGAATGTATGTGATGGACAAACCATCGAAATGGGAAGACTACCTGAACTTGGTAGAATTCACTTACAACAATGGGTATCATGCATCATTGAAGATGAGCCCATTTGAAGCACTTTACGGCAAAAAGTGCAATACTCCAGTGAGCTAGGATAATCTAGCTGATAGGACAGTAGTTGGGCCAGAGTTTCTCAAGGAGATGGAGGACCAAATGATAAAAATTAAGCAGAATTTGAAAGCTGCCCAAGACATACAGAAAAGTTGTGCCGACAAGAACAGAACCCACAGAGAGTTCAAAGTGGGTGATCATGTTTTCTTGAAAGTGAAAGCTAACAGGAGTTCCTTGAAGCTGGGGAGCTGCGCCAAGTTGGTAGCCAGATTTTGTGGGCCATTTGAAATCCTAGAAAGGATTGGTCTAGTTGCTTATATGATTGCATTGCCTGCATATATGTCTATTCATAATGTATTCCATGTATCATTGCTAAAGAAATATATACCTGATGTTAATCATGTCATTGATTGGAATGTGATTCAGGTGGAGCAAGAAGGTGCTTTCCAAGTGCATCCGGTGCACATTATGGACCGAAAAATCAAGCAGCTCCGGAATCGAGCCATAGGGCTTGTAAAGGTCTAATGGACCTGGTACGGTCCTGAGGACGCTACTTGGGAGCATGAGGATGTAATGTGGGCAGAATACCCGCATCTTTTTTAGGATTTTTGAAAATTTTGTTGTATATGGGTACATGATGCAATGAGGACAGTGCATAAATAAGGGGAGGGGATTGTAATATCCCTCGGCCTAACCCAATTGTAAATATAATGCAAGTGTACTTAAGCTGGTAAGTTGTTTTGACATCATTTTGTAATACACCTTTCATGGTATAGTGCGCGCATGTACTACGCAGTAAAATGATGTAGTGTGCACATTCCTGGATACCACGCGCAGTAACTAAAGTGCGCACAATATGGAGGTCAGCGAGCCTTGGTGTATATGATATGTGTTATAGGCTGGTGAGCCAGTTATTATAAGTTGGTATGCTTATGTTTTGGAATCAGTCCATAGCGCCTAGATGTTAAAGGCCAGTGCACCTATTTTGTATATGTCTCATGATTAATATAAAATACATCGTTGCGCGTAGACCGACCACGATAAAAGAGATGGGGGACTAAACTCCACCAGTTAGGGAAAGGGAGGGCCAAAAGTTAAGGGAAAGAGCTAAGCTAGAGAGCTTAAGCCAAAAAAGAATATTATATTAATATTTCTTAAAGCATAAAGTATGGATAATTATTTTATCCTAAGTTCTAAAGTTGGGGACAAGTGGACCAAAGTAGCTTCCAACATGACAAGTGTCAAGTTGGGGACATGCATACATATCGTTGGGACTTAGTTCATTTGGGGACGACCACCGTCATTCTTACCATCATTTTTCCATCATTCCATCGATGATCTAGCCATGATTCCATGACCATTTTTCACTCACACAATCAGTTAGCTTTAGACATTCATTTCCCTATACCAGAACCGTATCCATAGCCATATCTGTTGGTCTAGCTGTTAGCTTGGGAGCGGGATTGAAGAAGCGGGTTGTCAGGCCTGTGGGATATTGAAGAGGCGGGTTATCATGCCCGTGAGCAATTCTCTGGGTGAGAGAATTGTTGGGGATTGATTTCCTGAAGGTGCCAAACTGCAGCTACAGTGCTCGGAGACTTCCTGTCCGACCTATTGCTGAAGCCATGGAAGGGAAGTGGGGCAGCCGAAGGACTGTTGAGCAGAGAAGGGGCACACTTCCTTCGGTGGGACAGGCATGTGGGGAATGAGAGGCTGTAGGTTGTTAGTTGAGTGAGCACTGTGACAGAGTCTTTCCTGTCGTCTATGAGCCTTTAGCCTGGTAAGGAATTCCTTTACCCGGGTGGATTTTAGTCCCAACTCGGGGGTGACTCACTGTTGAGAGTGATGAATAATGTAGTCTAAGGCTGGGAGGTTCGTGGACAGTCTGCACGCAGTTGGTGACATTCTTACCAAGATAAGTACCAATTGTGTGATAAATTTACATGTTGCATTGTTATTTACATGCTTATTTTATGGGTTTATCATATGTGTGATTATAACTGTCTGTATGTTTTTGGGTATTTCCTATATACATTGCATGTCTATGTTTATTGTTATTATCGTGTGAATTCATGCCAATACGTAATGTATTTGTCTGTTATGTTTTATATCTGAAGCTTTCACAAGAGTGTTATGTGTGTATGTTTTAAATGCATGCAATTAGATAAAATTTATGTGGCATAGTAAAGTTGGGTATTGGGTATGTCACAGTATGTTCCACAGTGAGAGAACGAGAGTGTTCCCTCGTGTAGCATGGCCCGGCCATGGGTGGTTGAGGATGTTACAGAGAGAGAGAGAGAGAGAGAGAGTCTCTCTATATAACTATCTCTCTCTCTCTCTCTCTCTCTCTCTCTCTCTCTCTC
>JZKD02S2422969.1:149622-170228 GCA_000966675.3 Picea glauca
AGAGAGAGAGAGAGAGAGAGACCACTAGTTTCAAATACTAAATCTAACCAATTACATATTCGTTTCGAAGTAATATATCTCTAGGGAAACCTCTTGAAATATATATATAGATAGATAGATAGATAGATAGATAGATAGATATACTAGTTAGTGAGGAGATATGAATCCCATCTCCACATTAACATGGTACAAATACCCACTTTAACACGAGGAAGCATATTTAAACATTACACATCTCCCATGCAACAATAAAGACTTCACCAATTCTTCATGAGGCAATCCCCACTCTACCAAACTTACCTCATTGTGAAGGAAATTTTCAATAGTTAAAATACTTATTTTCCCACCCCTACACTCCACCCACATCCTCACCCTCACCCTCATGAGGGTGGATACAAAATAGTTGTTAAAAGCCACATCGAAGTGACAATAATAGTCAACTCAAAATTTCAAGTCCAATTCACAAGGTTGTAACTTAATCAATTTATAACTTTTTGTGTATGTGTAAATGTTTATTGATTAATCAATGGGGAGCTAAGAACACCAACTTTGTATTCACACAACACAAATCTCACTTTAACATGAGAGAGAATGATTTGAATTGCACCTCTCCTRCRCCAACATCGATTTTACCAATTGGTCATTGAGTAATCCTCAACAATTTAWAACTTTGTTGGGAAATTCAAAAACAAGAAACCATCAACGTCAACCAACTTATCAATTTWAGTTGGGAACRTGAGCTATAAAGMAATTAAATTAAAGAGTTCTACTTGGGAAGTTATGATACAYAACCTGTAAGGTTTAAGTTGAAGTGCCTCTCACCTAAGATTGATAGACTAGTACAACTTGGTAGGATGTGGAAGGGTGCCTCATGGATTAGCATACAAGTTGACAAGACTAGCCCAAAAGGTTGAAGGACCCACTGAAGGATAATGGAACAAGTTGGAACTTTCTCTCGTGGTTCACTCATATTTTCTTGAGTGGATTGCATGAGGAAACTATCCACCCTTGTATATAGATTTAGGGGTTGGTTGTATACGTAGAGGTGTGACAAAAAGTGGATGGATGCTTGGGGATCAAAAAAAAGAGATGATGGATTATCATGGATGAGGGATAGGACATGAACTTGTGAGGATAAATAAAATGGTTGGTTAGATGACCATGGATAGATTCATTTAGAGCTTGGTTGAAAAAGCATGGAACATAAACATATGGTAAAGATCTATTGTTTAGTGGAGTGACATTTGACATAATGAACCTTATGTGGTGGTTGGAGAAACTTATTCTTGAGAGGAAAACAAACCTAACCTTATCCATTAGTTAGAATATTCATTCATTCTCATGCAAATAGTTGATATCACGCGGTCAAATTCAACTGTTTAACGGATCCGACAACAAGTGTTTAGTGGTTTGTGCGATGAGTGATCTTGATCTGTAAACTATTGTGGATATTCCATTGGAACAATTCATCAAAATAGATCTTACAATATTTACAATCCCTTATTATGTAGTGTTTTACTTTAGATTTCATATATAATATTACTATCTCAATGCATGAAATAATGAAAAACAAAATGAAAGAAGTTAAGCAAATAGCACACCATCCACACATTAAACACAAGATGTACCCAGGGAAAAACCTAGCTAGAAGGTGAGGCTCGTGCTTTACTCTTTTCTTCTTGGTTATGAAATGCATATATAAAGAAAGTGCACTCACCATAGATTTTCCATGGACACTATTGCATGTGGCTTCTATAGGATCCTATACTTCCTCTTTTTTGCTTCAAAATCTCACACCTAGATGCTTTGCTCAACTATGAAATAATAAACAATATAGTAAGAATGGAACCCCTTCCTTTCAAAGTGGCCCAATATTTAACATGGCCTAATGGTCGTCTAAGGCTAAGTTAGGTTAGGTTTTTTGAATGCATTAAATCCCTATTGGATTTATGGTTTTGGACACTCTAGAATATTTTTGAAGGTCCACACATGACTAGCTCCACATGTGTGAGTAATGGGAGTTGATGTTGTTGGATATGTATTATATTCTTTGCACGACTAGAACTAGTGTCTATGTTGCGTTGGGTGTGCAAGGGGTTTAGAGGTAGGTTGCAGGTTCTAAGGGTTCGGGGGCAGCTCCCCCGAAAAAAAAAATTCCTTGATTTTCATGTCCATTTTTGGGTGGTTTTTCGACACATGGTTTTTCGCCAATGGTTTTCTATTTTCGGTTAAGGAATTAGGGTCGTTGACTAATCCAGGTCATTGGATTAGGGTTTTAGATGTCGTTGGCTCCTATATGTATATTGTATTCTAAACAATGTATGATGTGAATGAATATAGAATATGTTGGTTTTCCCGCTTTGAGTTTCCAAGGAAAAAATATCTATGTAATGTGTGTATTTTCCATTGTATATTTTGTTTTTTTATTGAAAATATGTTTGTAGTAAAATATTGTACAAGGTTAAAATCTACATTTGGTATCAGAGCAATTATTGGCTTCAGGGGGATTCCTTTTTTATCATGGGTTTTGCTCGGGACTATGATAAGCCTTGTTACAGTGGGAGATCTGCGGTATTGATTCTTCAGGTGAAGAGAAACGGCGAGCAGTTCAAAAATAGAGATCAATAAATTTAATGAGAAAAGTTTTGAGTTGTGGAAGCTCAAGATGGAATATCTGTTGGTAGACAGAGATCAATGGGTCACGGTGGATCTAGATACTACACCTATAGGAACGTCAGTAGATGACTGGAAAAAGTTGGATCGGAAGGCAAAGAGCACAATCCAATTGTGTCTCTCAGATTCAGTATTACTGAATGTCTCAAGGGAAGCTACAACCAAGGAGTTATGGGATAAGTTAAGGAACTTGTATCTGTATAAGTCTCTGGTAAATAAATTGTTCCTGCAGAAAAAGTTGTATAACCTAAGGATGAGAGATGGAGACTTGGTGACAGAGCATCCGAACGCCTTCAATACTGTGGTAAGTATGTGGTAAGTAAGTCGTTATCTTTTGAGATTAGAACTTCAGATGAAGATAAGTGTATCAGTTTACTGTGCTCTTTACCAGACTCGTGGGATAGTCTGGTTATGGCCATAGGCAGTAATACAACTACCTTGAGTTTCGATGATGTGGTCTCATCCTTGTTTTCAGAGGATATGAGATGGAAGAACATGGAAGGACAGAGCACAGATGCATTATTTACAAGAGGACACTCCCAGGAAAGAAATAGATCTAAGTCCTCAAGTGGGATATCTAATTCTAAGGGTAGATCTAAATCTCCCGAAAAGTTTGTAAAGGTATGCTAGAGATGTGGAAAAGAAGGGCACTTCAAGAAGCAATTTAGATCCAAAAGCATTTAGAAAGTGAAGGGATCTGAAGGTGCTCCCTGTACAGAAGAAAAGACCTCCAAGGAAGAAGGAGATGTGTACTTGGATTCTTCAAGAACACATGCAGATCATGAGGCATGGTTGTTTGACTCGGGTGCATCTTTTCATATGACTCCCCATAGGGAGTGGTTCTATGAATATGAAAGGTATGATGGAGGTAATGTTTTCCCAGGTAATGACTCGACAGCTAGAATCATAAGACGAGGAAAAGTCAAGTTGAGGCTCATAGATGGAAGGATTAGAAAATTTCCTGGTGTTCTGCACATCCCAGGATTGGTAAGAAATTTGATTTTTGTAAGCAAAATGGACAATGAAGGGGTAAAAACGGTATTTGAAAAGGAAACCTGCATGATGGTTCGAGTAGCAATGGTGTTTTTGAAGGGAGTTCAGATTGGAACTCTGTATAAGTTGCAAGGAAGCACTATTAGTAATGGGTGTAATAGTTCCATTGTTCCTGATATTGGAGCTAAAGAAGAAAAAACTCCTACAGTCTCTCGAGAAAAGGTTATGTTGTGGAATCAAATACTGGGGCATATCGGAGATAAGGCATTTCGACTACTACACGGTAAAGGTATAGTTGAAGGTATATCTAACTCCTATCTAGATTTTTATTTTTTTGAACATTTTGTATATGGGAAGCAAAATCGGGTAAGATTCGCCTCTGGTGCAACGAGGGCAAAAGGAATTTGACATCTAGTGCACAATGATGTGTTTGGACCTGTGTTAGTTCCATCATTGGGAAAATCTATGTACTATGTCTCTTTTATAGATGAATTCTTGAGGAATACTTGGATACATTTCCTCAAGAAGAAATATGAAGTCTTTGACAAGTTTAAAGAGTTGAAGGCTCTTGTTGAGAATCAAATAGAGAAAAGAATTAAAGTGTTGAGGACGGATCATGGTGGAGAGTTCTGCGGGAATGAATTTGAAGAATTATGTAAGAAGTGCGGTATATAAAGGTAGAAGAATAGTCCATATACACCTCAGTAGAATGGAGTTGCAAAAAGGATGAACAAGACACTGATGGGAAATCAAGGTGTGTGCTCAATGGTGTTGAGTCAGGGTAAGAATTATGGGCAGATGTAGTGGGTACTGCATGTTACCTAGTCAATCGATCATCCTCATCAACATTAGATGACAAGACTCCACATGAGGTATGGATTTGTAAGAAACCCTCTCTCACACATCTCAAGGTATTTGGCTGTGAGACCTATGTTCATGTTCCAAAGGAAAACATGAGTAAGCTAGATAAGAAAGTTGAAAAGTGTATCTTTATTGGATATAAATATGGTCTCAAATTTTATAAGCTTTGGAACCCATAAACTAAGAAGGTTGTGTATAACCGAGATGTGGTATTTAGAGAAATGAAGGATGTTGTCAAACAAGAAGTCCTACCAAGTAAGGAAGAACCAGAGAAAATATAGTTTGAGCCAAAGGATGATGAATCAGATTCTACATAAGAACAAGAATTAGAAGAAGAAGATCCTCATACTCCAGTATTGAGGAGATCGGTGCGGGAAAAAAGGATACCAGAAATGTATACTCCACTTGATTTTCGTTAAAAAAATTCTTTGTCTATTACTGATGATGATCCTAGAACTGTTAGGGAGGGAGTTGATTCAAAGGATGGAAAACTATGGAAGAAGGACATGGTTGAAGAAATGGTTTCCTTTGATAAGAATGAGGCTTGGGATCTAGTGGAGTTTCCAACTAGAAGAAATATCATTGGCAACAAATGGGTATTTAAAAAGAAGTTGAATGCAAAAGACAAAGCGGAGAAATACAAAGCTCGGTTAGTAGCAAAGGGTTATTCCTAGTTTGAGGGGTTGGTGAGATGTTTTCTCTTGTTGCCAAGTTAACTTCTATTAGATCTATGTTATCTATTGTTGTTGCATTTTATTTTTAAGTAGAACAGATGGATGTAAAAACAACATTCCTACATGGGGATTTGGAAGAAGAAATCTACATGAAGCACTGAGAAGGCTTTGTTGTGAAGGGAAAGAAGGAGATGGAATGCAAGCTGAAAAAGTCCCTATATGGTTTAAAACAATCACCAAGGATGTGGTATCAAAAATTTGATACTTATGTGTTGGGACTTGGCTTCACAAGAAGAAAAGAGGATCATTGTGTGTATTTTAAATTAATTGGTGATCATTTGATTTATTTGGTCTTATATGTGGATGACATCTTGTTGATAGAAAACAACAAGGAGATTATCGAGGATGTGAAAACTTAGTTTTCCTCTAAATTTGACATGAAGGATCTTCATGTTGCAAATTTCATTTTGGGAATGGAAATTAAAAGAGATTGGAAAAATAAGAAACTCTGGTTAAATCAGAGAAAATATGTGGAGACAATATGGAAAAGGTTTAATATGCAGGAATGTAAACCGGTCAGGGTTCCTATTTCTGTATGTGTAAAGTTATCTGGGGATTAGTGTCCCAAGACACAGGAAGAGGAGGAGGACATGTCTCATGTTCCATATGCAAGTGTGGTTGGGAGTTTTATGTATGCAATGGTCTGTACTAGACCGGACATTGCACATGCAGTGGGAATTTTGAGCAAGTATATGTCAAAACTAAGGAAGGAGCATTGGAAAACAGTAAAGAGAGTTTTCAGGTATTCGCGTGGCACTACTAGTTATAGATTGTGCTACCAAGGAAGACCAGGTTTGGACAGAGTGTTGGACATACATGGCTTTGTGGATGCAGACTGGGTTGGATATCTAGATCATAGAATATGTACAAGTCAGTATGTGTTTAACCTGTTTGGAGGAGCAATCAGTTGGATGAGTAAAAGACAGTATATAGTGGCACTTTCAACTACAGAAGTTGAATACATGGTAGTGAATCATGCAAGCAAGGAAGCAATATGGTTACAAAGATTTTGTTCAGGTATTGGGTTGCTATAACACGCTGTAAGGATAGATTGTGACAGTCAGAGTGCAATTTTTCTAGCGAAGAACCGACTTATCATTCAAAGACAAAGAATATCAATGTTCAATATCACTTTGTGAGAGACATGGTTGAAGAAAATAAGGCGTTGTTGATGAAGGTGGACACTTTGAAAAATGTTGCAGATTCATTAAAAAAATATGTGAGCACTGAGAAGTTCTCTTGGTGTAGAGGATCTATGGGCATTGATGCCCTAGATTGTTGACTATGTAACCCTATAACCCCCTGTATGCAAAGAAAACAACAAGTGGGAGAATGTTGGATATGTGTTATATTATTTGTGCAGGGGGGTGGAGCCCCTTTGCACGAGGGTTCGGAGGTAGTGCCCCTAAAAAAAAATTTCCTCGATTTTCATGTCCATTTTTTGGTGGTTTTTCGACACATGGTTTTTCGACAATGATGTTCTATTTCTGGTTAAGGAATTAGGGTTGTTGACTAATCCAGGTCATTGGATTAGGGTTTTGGATGTCATTGGCTCCTATATGTATATTGTATTGTAAACAATGTATGATGTGAATGAATATAGAATATGTTGGCTTTCCTGGTTTGGGTTTCCAAGGGAAAAAAACTTTGTGTAATGTGTGTATTTTCCATTGTATCTTTTCTATTTTTTTATTAAAAATTTGTTTGTAGTAAAATATTGTACAAGGTTAAAATCTACAGATGTGGCATGCACTTGGTATCACATTGATCAATAGGATAGGGAAACTTACAGGAGGCATAACTTCATGATATAAACTCTGATTTAGGTGATTTTCTCACCTTTTGAAAGATATCAATGTGTAGAATGTATCGAGAGGCTAGAACTTTGTTCATAAAGTTTTGAATGCAAAAACATCTTTCAATGCCTCAAACAAGATTTGAATTTTTTAGACAATCACTAAAGCAGGACCTCCTCCCTAAAATGGGATTGACAATCCCTTAGCTCCAATTTTTCTACCGCGAAAGTACCAAAATATATGATGAACTTTGGATCATACCTCCCCATTTAAGGAGGTTTTTATTTCCTAAAATCTTTTGCTTAAGGAAGTGAGGAAACTTTCTCTCTACCTTCTCCCTGGACTACCATTTGGCCTTGCATGAAAGTTTCCCTTTCAACCCAACTTGTTAGGGTCCATGTTGTCCATGTCTAGTTGTTCTAAACTTCTCTTTCAAAATTGTATCTTTTGCTAACCTTGCATGAGCTTTCAATGCTAAGTCATCTATGGTAGGTAAAACTTGCTTGTCAGTTTCCTAGTCCAACATGGAAGGTTCATAATGTTTCAGATTTTTCATTTTCACTATTGAGTAAATGTGCATATGTGGGGTAGACTAAGTTTGTAGGTATTATCACCCACCTTCTCCAACACTTCAAAAGGAACATTCCACAAAGACTTGATCTTCTTACTAGGACCCTGCGGCCTTTATTTGTTTAGATGCAACCAAACTTTGTCTCCCACCTTGAATGTCTTCTCAGTTTTGTGTTGATCATTCTAAGCCTTGTACTTTTTCTATGAATTCTTCAATGTCTTTTGTACTTGCATATGAATCTGCCTAATCTTATCAATGGATTTTTTAGCCTTCAATGCTTCTTCGAAGGTGTCTTACCGCACTCCTTTTTGTTTTCCATATACAACATCCAAGGGTGAAAGTGGAAAATACCCAAAGAAAGTTTCAAAAGGGGACTCACTAGTAGAAGTGTGGACTTCTTTGTTATAAGAGTGTTAAATATAAATCAAATTATTATCCTTGGTCCTTAGATGCTTTTTGATTGTAACCCCTCAAAAGATGGGCCAATATCTTGGTCACTACTTTTTTTCCCATCTGTCAATGGATCTATTCAACTTGGTGTCCATATTCTCCCTAATCATAGTCCAAAAGGTACTGATAAATTTGGTATCTGTTGTAGGGGCTAGTCAACTTTTTCGACTAGACCCGCCAGTCGACTGTTGTAGTTGGAAATGTAAATCGGTCGAAGTATCTGCTAACTTACCATGCCAGGAAGTTAAGTAGTTATAACTGCATGGTAACTAGACATATAGGAATATAAATAGACAAGCACATGGAGACTATGATAGCTCTATGCGAGAGATTGTACACATTGTACATCATTGCTATATCCCTTAATAAATATCAATTTTTGGGATCTCACTACTTGTGTATGTCATTTTCTATATCTATATGTGTGTATCTTCCATGTTGCTTATGTAAGGACTACTGGTAACTCTCCCTAGTTTTTCCTAGATTACAACATTGGTTTCATTGCCAGTAGTTCTAGACCTGGGTAGGAAGAAGCTATATACATAGATGTTAACCCTTCAAGACATACGTGAATGGTGGGAGTGCAAGACTGAGAATTACATTAAGAATTAAGCTAGAAGAAACAATCTTTCACTTGTAGAAGCAGGAGCAAGATTATTCTCAGAAACCCACGAAATATTTTTAGAGTTCATCCCTGAAGCGTTATTTCAGTACATCAACAAGTTGGGTAATGCGTAATTTGATAGCTGACCAGAAACTAGGCCTCAATCTTACGAACGAAGGACAAACGAATTTGCACAACTAGTTCGAGAGAGTTGTCGAAGACTATATCTCAGAGCAAGTCGTTGAAGATCGAACTCTCTTGATAGAATAAAAGAAAAAATTTACATCGACTTGCACGAAGGATTTTTGTGTACAGTTCCAACATTGCTTCATAAACTCCTCCTAGACAAGGGATTTGGTGACATTGTTGAATACCGACCTCGACTAGGCACACCGTTCCCAAATAGTAACTATCAAGAGAGGTACAAAGAGTGGGAAGGATTTCTCGATGCAAAGTGAAAAGACACAAGACAAGCCTGGGATTATTTTATGAAGAAATGAACATGGCTAGTAATACCAACTTACAGTAAGTCGGGGTGGTGATGGGGGGTCGGTCGAATTTGTGAGATGCCACAAGGAAAACATACTAAAAGTTATGATTACCGAAGTATAAATGTTGTCGAGAGGAAAGCAAGAACACAAGCAAACCACTGACATCCAAATATTAGAGCGGGATAAAAGTAAAAAGAAAAGGGAAGAACTTCATAACTTGCAGAACAGTCTGAAGTTGAATAGAAAAATGATCGGGGAGGGTCAGCCTAAGTCTGAAACGAATAGACCAGAGATGGAAATAACATCAGCTACGATGACCCCTGATAGAAGTAGTGATGCAGAGTTGATAGAGGCTAGATTGAAAATCTATCAACCGAAAGATGAAACTGAAAGCATGGATTATGAAGAGTCGGGACCAACGATATGCATTTCTCCCACTCTAGAGACCAACCCGTGAATAAAAGAATTCCTCCAACAAAGACTTCACATCGATGACCAATCTGAAAGATTATGCTATGGAACCGATGAGCAAGAAAACCTACGAGATGTGCTCATTGTTGAGCCAGAAATAAATGAAACCGAAAACATGCTCATCCAAATTAAGGATCTCACCGACTCGACCCCCCTGCCAAATCTAATATCAAGAGAAGAAACTAGTTGTAATCCTGAACCGACACGACATTTGGAGTGACGTTTAGTCGAGTATAAAGATCAAAGTTCTTAAACCAAAGAGATACTCTCTGCAGTCGATAGGAAGCAATTATTCCTCGAGTACCACCTAGTAAAAAATCAACCAACACAAAAGGAGACACAAGAAAACCCGATTGAGGATTCGACAACTCAGTCGAAAATTGTGGTGACTCAAACACCACAGAAAGAGAGCACCTCTAAAAAGACAATAAAAATGGATTTAACCACATTCCCTGATACGAGAGAGATGAGGAACCAAAAAGACATTGGTTCGTGTGCGAAAAATTATGGGATGTCGGAGACATCATAGATGAAGATAAGCAAATGGCACAATTCAGAGCTACCCTCTGACACCGTGCCCTAACATGGTTTATGAAATTTACAGAAAATCAAAACAAAAAAAAGTCAGACATAAAAGATAGTTTTCTAACGTTTTTCAAAGTCCAGGATGTCACACACTTGGTTGCACAAATGTTAAAATAAATAAAACAACGACTAGGTGAGTTGGTACGGGAGTATGATAATATATTCAAAGATATCTTGAGCCAAATTCCGACAACGATCAACCAAATCTTGCTAGTTCAGTGATATGTAGTTGGTTTACTACAACATGTCCACTCACCACTAAACTTGTATGAAATAACCAACTGTGAAGATGTGTTACAAAAAGCATAGTGCATCGAGTCAGGTGATGATGGCCCATCAACTGAAAGACTCGAAGAAAAAATAGAGAACTTACAACAAATGATACAAAATATGTCCATAAGGAGAAATTAAATTTGGTGCACTTCATGCTGTGAAGAAGGACATATGAAGGAAATGTGCAGCCTTAGCAATCAACCACCAGCAACAACCGATGCACACTGAGTACAAGTTCATAAATATTGTAACATATGCGAGTGTTTGACTGATCATAATGTACAAGATTGTCCACATAATTTGAAAAACACTAAGTGGTGCCATATCTACGAAGCTTCCAATCACAAAAAATCAGAATGTCATTTAAATGCACGAAATCAAGCCAATGTACGAACAATATATCGCACATAAGCCACCAACCAAGCTAAAAATTATGGTTGAAGAGATGACTACTATGGTTGAGGTCGAGGTCGAGGAGGCCGCGGTCAATTTGGTGGTCGGGATTGAGGTCGAGGAGGCCATGGTCGATTTGGTTGTCAAGGTCGAGGTTGAGGACGACCATACTGCTACAATTGCTGGAAATATGACCACATCATTCCATATTTCCCAATGAAAGACATAATCAACTTGAAATTATGCAATATATGCGGCATCGGTGACCACTCATTAGAAGATTGCCTAATAGTACTTGACAGAATTATGACTAGAAAAAATGTAAATCTTCTACACGCAGTATCAAAAGAAGAAGTGTTGAATTCAAAGAATTTAAATATCATCACAAGATTTGGCGCAGGATGAGATAGCCACCATACATGACCAATAGAGAAGGAAGGATAGTTTATTTCCAAATCTTGATAAAGAAGAACAAATTATGAAAGAAGTTATCATATTCTTTAAGCAAAGCACTGGAAGACAAAACGAAGATATTATAGAAGAAATAATGTTGACCACGATGATCATGTGTATTAGATAGTGAGTCGTAACTCCCCACTCGCAACTAATGAACCAAGAAAATATGTACTATAATGAATAATCTTGATTCTAACTTATCAAAAAGTTACTTAAATTATAATTTTTTAGGAGAAAATTTATATTATCCAAAATATTTATATCACTTTTCCATGTAATACATTTCAAATACTCAATAAGTAGTTGTTTCCATATTTCTCCATTGCACATTTTTTAGATGGCTTGTGGTGGTGTAAATTCTTGAAATTTTTTGCAATATTTGGTTTTCTAGATTGAATGAAGCCTCGTCTCTCAAGAGGCCTATTAGTTTCCTCGAGAAATGCTTCCCTCCCCCCTCCCATAGCATGGTATGATAGATAAACCACGATTGATTTGATTGAATCAACTCAGATCATAGTGTAGCCTTTGATCTTACTCCTCATCCAATGATTGCACCCCTTTACCTACTTGCCTTGCAATTATTGCCTCATCACCTATGTCAAAATGATTTATGTCATTGTTGTTCACAAGTTTCAAAACTGTAGGGACTTGTTGCTTTGTAGTTTCCCTTGCTTCGATGTTATTTGAACATATGCTAAGAGAAATAGTCTTAGCAAACTAGACATGTAGAAAAAGGTTATTACTGAGAGAAAGGGTGGAAAATAAGAATGAAAAAGCAATTATTTAATATGAAAATGATAAACTAGGTATTAATATTTGTTTTTGTGAGTCCCCTTTTAACAATAATTTGTTCATTCTTTGATTCAATTAATCTTTTTTTTTAAATGAAATGTTTAATTTGGAATGATCCCTCATTATTCTGTAGTATTTGTGTCCCATTCCTTCCAGTATTAGAAATGGGGATTCAGTTATTCCCAATTCATGTATTCCTTATGAGACAAAATTTGGCATGCTGAGGGAACTAGAGCTATAGAAAGGAGAAGATGAGAGGTTGGCAATCAACACATGTAGCATGTGTCAATACAAAAATACTAAAATATTGGACCTAATTAGCTTGGAGGCATATAATACAATATGTTTCATGACCTAGTGCTTCAAGTTCTTTGTATTTACCTAAAATGTTGTAACCCATTTCATGTTATTTGGCTCGAAGGTGAAGAAGCCACCCTTACCTATTCATTTGAACAAGTGTCTAGATGGCCAACATAGAAATCTCATGAATGGGGTGACATCAATGCAAAACCTAATTGTTGTCTTTACAATGTTCTAGGTCCAACCTAGGCCAAATGATTAAGCCAAAGTACGACAACATGACAGATATAATTTGGAGGGTGGCTTTGGGACATCTAGATATGGACCTTTAGCTTCTTAGTCTTGATCAAATCTACAAATTATTAGAAAAAACCATGTTGCTCCACATACTTGAGGTTGCTTCATGTACTTGAAATTGCCTTGTTTTTTAGCTACCGGGTTTTTTATGTGTATATGAAGGAATCCCGCTTGAGTAAAATTTAGTTGACCTGAATGATATCAACTTTGAAAATAGATTGATATCATCTTTGAAAATGGATGTTTATTTTTTATATATACAAGTATTTGATAATTGCTAAAAAGACCAATAATATTAGCTAATTTTTGTGACTAGGTTTATCATGTGTAGGTGAAGCAATCCCACTTGAGTACAATTATGCACTTGACTAAAGATGCATAACAAAAACTATAATAGAAATGCATGGATGTTGAATTCACAGAGAAGAGTGTGTTTGTTGGATTTGATATCCAACACTAATTGAAGTTAATTACACAATATTTCATCTCTGTTTGCAAAATAAATGACATGGTACATATAAAATCCTAAATTTAAAATAAAAATGGAGGCAAGGACTAGCTACATAGTAGCTTACCCTTGTTTCACAAAAGTTAATTGTATAGAGCTCATTACATATACTTGTTAATTCTCCAAAAAGTGAGACTTGTTCACTTACCGAGACAGTGAGGAGGAGTGGAACGTGCCATTGAAAATTTGTGTTGAGATGAATGTGGTTGAATAAAAAACATAGATAAGGTAAGGCGTGTAATTGGTTGTCAGTTGGGTATAGCTCACCTAGTTGTGAGGGAAGGTTGCTACCCTCATCCAGGTTCAAATTACACTTTGTGACATGTTTTCTCTTAGTGAGCTTAATGTTGATGAGCTATATATGATTTATTCATGAGTTGTTGACTTGGTCTTGTGCCCTAAAGAATCTAGGGTTTACCCTTGGTACCATCCTTGGAGTGAGGGGAAAGGCTCAATAGGTTTCCCTAGAGATATATTACTTTGAAAAGGGTAGGTAATTGGTTAGATTTAGTAGTTGAAGTTAATGCTCTCTCTCTCTCTCTCTCTCTCTCTCTCTGATAGAATGAGGAGCAAGAATGATAAAACAACAAAATCAAATAACCAACAAAATCGATAAGACAAAGAAGACAGGCAGAAAAGGCACCAAGCCAAGTTAATTAATATGTACATCACTAGTACATTAATAATACATCTCAAAGTAACGACCCCACAACCGTATCATAACTAACCAATTGTTAAGGTTTAGTTAGGACTTTGGATTATTTATAACAAACCCCCCTTTAATCTTAAGTCTGTACAAATGTATCAGCTCAACAAAAAGAACCAGTGCAAAAGATGATAACATATCCAAGTCTTCAATATGTAACTCGTGGTCTGAAATATCATGAGTGTCAATGAAGATCTACCTGAAAAGCCTGCCAAATGTGGATGCTGAAAACTAAATCTGGAAAACTCATTGTGCATCAAATGAGTCAAATATCCTCCGAGTGGTCACTCAAATGAACCCAAACCATTGAGAGAAAATCTTAATGAGAAGTGAATTAGCTGCAAGTCTAACACATCCCATATCCTGAAAAACCCTGGCAATCCAATGTGCTAAGAGAAAAGGGTAGAAGAATAGTATGTCCTCTGCAAATTCAAAAGACCATCCCTAAGAATTTTGAAGACTATGAAGCTCTCATATATCGACACATAAAAAACTGTCAAAAATCCCGCTGACAGAAAAAAGTGCCGAACAACATCCAAAATATGTATACGAAAATCCTGTAGCCAAAAAAAACTCTGAGTAGTAAACCAAGTAAACTATTGGTACTGCTCCAAATCATGAACCCAAATGTCCATCAAACATGTCGGACAATCCATCATATGCCAAAAAATGGCAAACTATCCATCAAAATCCAAAAATCCAAGTGTTGAATTGTCTCAGCGAAAAATCCTCTTAAGGACATGTTATCCCCTACCCTAGGGATAACTAAGGAGATCATGTCTTGAGGCCCACAGGTCCTAGACATGGAGTGTCAAGAGACATATGACTTGAGCATAGACCTGGAGGGCCCCTTTTTTCCTTAGTGTAGCCCATTTATCAGCAGCAACAACATCCATCCCACCAACTTGGTCCTGAAGTAGCAGTAAGTCTTGCTCCATGAGGTAATGAATCTGGGTATCATGGTATGTGTCACTCTGATTATTGAAGCACTTGGATATGTTGCATTTGATTCTCCTTCATTTCATAATGTTTGCTTGGAAGTTATGCTCTTTAACTTGTTCATACCTAGAAGGGTGACATGATGCCCTAGTAAGTTGATCTCCATTTAGGATGGATTGTCATTGGGTGGGTCTATGAAAGGTCATCGTCCATTCCCTCCATACTTACCACTTTCCATATTTATTCCTCTCATCTTCCCCCACCTTTGTTTGGGCATTGGGTTTGCTACACTAGGAAGGGTTGTACCTTACCTTATGGGAAGAAGGGGCTAAAGGCCCAGGGGGTAAAAATAGCTGGCAAGAGTTCAAAGCTAAAGAATAAACCTTTGAGATGCTTCGCCCAAGGATTCCCAAGAAAGCAGTAAAAGGCTTCTCAGTAAGAAAAGGGAACCCATAAGATAATAATGCTTAAGGTATTAGTTGGTGGATGGGAGGTTTCATCATGAGTCGACCTATTAGGACCATGGGCATGTAGTGCTATGACACTACCATATATCTAGTCACCAAACTAGGGTAGTGGCTCTTGGTGGCATAGCTAAGAGAAAGGGGATCTCATCAGGAGCCAACCTTCTCATCTCCATGAAATGCTTGTGGGTAACGCTGTCACCTCTGGTCACCAAGCCAAGATAGTGTCCCTCAACTTATCCCTTGAAGCATAAAATAAAAAATATAAAAAGCAATGAAGCTAAGAATAAAAGGAAATGAATTGGCTAGGAAACAATGGCATCCATGACGCAACTCACCCCCTACAAAGGCACCCATAGGTAAGACTTACATTTCCCTGTTATCACTGCACCCCTTGCCCAAACACTTACCCCACACCACCTCATACTCTTACATGACCTGGATTGATTCTCACCTGGGAAACACCCCAAACTTAAGGAGGATTAGCCCAATAGGACACCCTGAGACCTTCTCCAAACTTGACTTGTTAAATTGCATAATGTCTTTGAGAATTTGTCTGGGTAAAGGGCGGTTTGATGCACATGTTTGGGTAATTTGATTATTGGATGTGATTTACATGTTATGATCCCTATGACATATGAATCCCTAGAGGGCGTACTTGTTGTTGTTGCAGGACTGTGCCCGATGGACAGGTACACGTGGGGGAATGATTAGCTCATACCTCCATGGGGATAAAATCCCACAGATGGATGTTGTGACCCCAACCGCGAGAAAGAGGACATCATAGATTTTTACCAGGAAGGAAGAAGGACATTGCCCTTGAGACACTCTGGCAGACCTAGACCCAGGGGGATCTTTCTCTTCCACCTTGACAATGGCCTTTGAGAGCCCATGACGTCACCATTATGAACCTGGACGTCACCCAGAGCTAGGGTTTTCATATTCAGGGAAGTTGTGAGCTGGTTGGCACGTGTGGGAATCATCCAGTGCCTTTGGAGGCCAAACGTTCTGCATTAGGAGCCCAACATTCCACCCTAGAGGCCCAACGTCACTCTAGAAGGGCATGACGTCACCCTTGGATATGATTTTAGGGGTTAATTATTTCATTTAAGTAAAAAACTGGATTTTTGATGTAATTTGGCCAAGTTGGCCTTTTTATGACCTAAAATTAATTAAGGGTCATTGATATTGTATAAATAGAGAGAAAGTACTCTCATTTTTCAAGGATCACTCATCACACACTTAGTGTGGACTGGAATTTGTGCCCTCTTTGAGGGCTATTGGATGAAATAACTAGTGCACAACTTCTTGGAGAGGCATATTTTGGTGTATCTATTTTTCACGGTGGAAGATCTTCAACTAGGGTTTGACTTGATTATTCTTAGTGAAGTAAGTAGAAAATCTGCAATTTGTTTATGTTAATAAATGCTTGTGGTAAATTTTACTTGTTTCATGTTAAAGATTATGAAATTGCTTGCTTAAACCCTAGGAGAGAAACATAAGTTACTTCTTTCTCTCTATAGTTTTCTACTTGTCTAAATTTCTCAAGTACACCTTGTTTAATAAGTGACTACTAGAGCCATAAAGTGCTAGCTCTCTAGTAGCCTCACTCTAATTTCTTATTGCATACATTATTTTAAGAGTCTAAGGAATGAAGATTTGCTAGGGCCCAAGATTCCTTACTCTCTAGCAAATTTGTCTTTAGGATTTGGATGCTTGAGGCCTTGGGTTGACAACACCTCCTCCATCCATCCCTTCTCCTTTGACAAAGTATTATCATTTCTATTTTGCTCCAAGTTTTACCGCTACTATTATTGACTCCATGAACCCTAAAAGGCACTAGAATACTCACTATAGTGAATGATTGATCAAACAAACACTCAAACCTTTCTCCTTGATGTTTTTGCTAACTTTTACTAACCCTAAACTAGACTAATTCCTTAGCTAACTTGTTGTTGTTGCAAATCATTGCTACAAGCATACTAATTCATGCTAATTTGTTACATTCACCTACATAACTTGCACTTAGCTCATTCAAAAATTGCTTGTGACAATTTCCAATCAATCTACTAGACAAATGCTAAGTATGCATTGTGTTTCCTTGCAATTTTGAGCACTAGAATTTGTTGTTGTTACAAAACATTGCTACAACCATTTAATTGCAGCAAATTCTCTGCAAAAGTGACATTTAATGCTAGCTAGACATTTCCAAAATTGCCCGTGACAGCTTATTATCATTCTGCTTGGTTAAAACTACACTTTCTTGTCATTTTCAAGCAATTTCAAGGCATATTCTTTGTGATTGTTACAAAATACTAATTGTTGTTGTAAACTATTACATTGCTGCAACATTACATTAGCTAGCCTATTTTTGAAGGTTTATGGTCTTAAGAAGCACTAACATCATATTTTTGTACTTGAAAGCTGCCATATTTTATTTGTTGTCTTGTTCTGGGCATGTACACTCCATTTTTACCGTTGTTTCATCCCTTAAAGACCATAAGACCCTTTTGAATTGAATGACCAATGAGAGGGGGATTTTCTTGCTCCTTTTCCTTAGTCTTATGAGCCCTTTAGGTCATTGGGGACGTCTCCCCTGGGGTAACTTTGATATACTCCTAAACAGAAAGGGGTTTCATATTTGTTAATGTTTTAAGCCATTATTATAGATGTTTGCATTTCATTAGATAACAATAGCATAATCCAAGATCACTGAGAAATACACAATCACAAGAGACACAACATTTATCCTAGGAAACCCTCTAGGGGAAGAAAACCCAGCAAGAACTTCCTTAATATTGATAGCCAATACAATGCCAAGAGATCTCTATGCTAAAACAGAAAGTCCTCTCCAAGTTATGCACCACTCTCTTTCCCCTTTGCCGGTAATAGATCAGAACTTGTCTCTCAAACTGAGCAAGTGAGTTTTTTTTTTGTCTAAATGAGGTGCTAGCCTCCTTTATTTATACAAGTCTGGCACGTGTGAAGTGTCTCTTCACTGGTAGGGCCGACTTCTCAAACTGGGTTGGTAAACCCACCTTTATTATATTTCTGGGTCTCTTTATTAACTGTTGGGGCCAACTTCTTATTCTGCCTATTATAATTGTCTGTTGACCAATCCGCAAAAGGGGATTTGGTCCTATTACAATAACCGACATGATCAATCCACAATGGGGATTGATCCTATGAATAATATATCAATAAGAATAAGAATACTCTTTGCAGTTAAAATATTTCAACACTCCCCCTTTACAAGAAGGGTATTCTTTAGCAACATCATGCAAGAGAGAGAGGACAACATTATCAACAACATCAAGTAGGAGGACAGCATCATCAATATCATCTTGGCTGGCATATCTATAAATCATCGAAAGTTTTCTTCATTGGCAGCATCATCATTCTCAAAGGAATGCCATCATCATCTGCATCAATATGTATTAGTATAAAAACTGATACGTCATCATCACAACACAAGGCTGTCTCATACTAGATTGGCTTTACGTCACAACTATCTAGCCAGAAGCTCAGTGCTAGTCTCATCACATCATCTTGCTTTACGTCTGATAACTAGGTCAGAAGCAAGGGACATCTCATCTTTCTTTACGTCTGATAACTGGGTCAGAAGCAAGGAACATCTTGCTTTACGTCTGACAACTAGGTCAGAAGCAAGGAACATCTCATCTTGCTTTATGTTTGACAACTAGGTCAGAAGCAAGGAACATCTCATCTTGCTTTACGTCTGACAACTAGGTCAGAAGCAATGAACATCTCATCTCGCTTTACGTCTGACAACTAGGTCAGAAGCAAGGAACATCTCATCTTGCTTTATGTTTGACAACTGGGTCAGAAGCAAGGAACATCTTGCTTTACGTCTGACAACTAGGTCAGAAGCAAGGAACATCTCATCTTTCTTTACGTCTGACAACTGGGTCAAAAGCAAGGAACATCTTGCTTTACATCTGACAACTAGGTCAGAAGCAAGGAACATCTCATCTTGCTTTACGTCTGACAACTGGGTCAGAAGCAAGGAACATCTCATATTGCTTTACGTCTGACAGCTTGGTCAAAAGCAAGATGCACTTCCTGCTTTACGTCACAACCATAAGGTTGGAAGCAGGGAATATCTCATCACAACAACTACTCCCCCTTTCGAGGAAGGTCCTTTTGGACTATGCCAAGCTTATCTCGGAAGTACTCAAATTTTACACTAGATAGAGGCTTGGTCAACACGTCAGCAACCTGTTCATCCATGCTAAAGTACTGGAGCTTCAAGGCTCCTCTCTGTACCATGTCACGGATGTAATGATAACGGATCTCTATGTGCTTCGATCTGTCATGGAATACAGGATTCTCTGTCATCTTTATGCAGCTCTAGTTGTCACATAGAATCACGGTTGCTCTCATCTCCAAGTCAAATAAGTCGATTAGCAACTTTCGAAGCCATATAGCTTCACAGCTAGCAGAACATGCAGCAATGTATTCTGCTTCCGCTGTGCTGAGAGCAATACTAGATTGCTTCCTACTCTGCCACGAGATCATAGCTGATCCCAAACTGAAATAGCATCCTGAAGTACTTTTTCTGTCAGAAACACTTCCTGCCCAATCTACATCAGTATATCCACTCAATGTGAAGTTATGATGTCCATCATATCTGAGACCATAATCAATTTTACCTTTGAGGTACCTCATCACATGTTTTGCAGCCACTAGGTGAACACGTCTAGGTTCTACCAGGAACTGACTCAAGGTGTTCACGGCAAAACAAATGTCTAGTCTGGTGTTCGTCAGGTACATCAGCGATCCAATAATCTATCTATACAGTGTGGCATCAATCAATTCTGACGACGTATCGACCAGTAGCTTCAGCTTCGCTTCGATGGGTGTATTCATGGGCTTACATTCCAGCATGTTGAATCTCTTTAAGATTTCGACCGTGTACTTCCCTTGGTTAAGGAAGATCTTCTCAAGACTCTGCCATACCTCAAGACCTAAGAAATAATGCATTAGGCCAAGGTCTTTCATTTCAAATTCAATGACAAGTCTCTTTTTACATTCAACGATGAGCTTTTCTTCTCTAGTTAAGAATAAGTCATCCACATATAGCAGTAAGATTACTGGCTCATTATTCATAATATTGAAGTAGAGATTTGAGTCTGCTTTACTCTTGGTAAAGCCTAAGCTCGTCAAGAAACTGTCTATACAGCCATACCAAGCTCTAGGAGCTTGCTTCAATCCGTATAAGGCTTTCT
>JZKD02S2422969.1:174227-187751 GCA_000966675.3 Picea glauca
ACTCCACTGAGGGTGATTCCCTCTTTTCCATTTGATGATCCCTGGAAGGATTATCTAGCAACTCCACTAATGATTAAGCTAAACATGGCTTCTCAATGGGACCCAGGAAATTTTAAACCTTTGGATATGAGTAAAATACCAAGGTGTCCTCGACGAATGCCTCCAACGCATGTAAATTGACTCCCTAAATTCACTGGTAGTGATGAAGAGAATGTTGAGGACCATATGCATGACTTTTATGCTTTCTTTCAACTCCACCCTAGCAGTGATGATGTTGAAGACCTGGCAATGAAAATTTTCTTTGCCACTCTTCATGACGATGCTAGGAGATGGTATGATGGTCTCCCTGATAAAGGCATCAAGACCATGGATCAATTTGAGAGAACCTTCTTGAATGAATGGTCACTTTATAAAAGGTTTCCGACCTTAAATATTCAGGGATACCCAAACCATTTTCCTCTTCGTTTGGTAGATAATTGTCTAAAATTTGATGGGAACCCATCTGTGGCTAAATCTCATGTCGCGGAATTCTTGAAATATATTTCAAAGGAAAAAGTAAGACATCATGATGTACTAGTAAGATTATTCTTGTTGTCTCTTGGAGCATACCAAAGGGAGTGGGTTAAGCATGACGTCATCCCAAAGAGTATAATTTCTATGAGAGCCTTCATTTTAATTTTCCTCGACAGATGGGACCCAACCATGAGAGTGTATAAAAATACTTCAACCCTCAAAAAGGAAGGGTTACACCCTAGCCCTATTAATGAAGACCAAAACCAACAAGAAGTTGAAGAAAGGGTCATTGATGAAGGATACAAATCCCATGAGGAAGAGCAAGAATTTACTACCAAAGATAACGAGGACCAGGTTGAAGAGCAAGAGCCTGAAGATATTAAACATGATGAAGTATTAATGTGTGCTCCTCACTCTGATGAAGCCATCCCAAATCCTTTTCCTCCTGCACAAGAAGACAACATTTAGGGCTCGAGAATTTTTATGGGCTATTGTTCGAATTCTTGCAGTTCTGATAACAAATACATGGGAAATGAAGAAGCTAGAATCGAAGGATGGAATGCGATGGATGTTGCATATATTTTTCCTTAGGTTTACTTACAGAACTCGGACGATCACATAGTTGGTCATAAGGGCTACAACACTCGATGAATATGTTCAGTGCGTAGAGGTTTAGGAGCACAGAATGTTCAGTGGTTGCCTCGTATACTAGATTGAGGTCGCTTCGTCAAATGCTAATTTGGATTTCACCACGGAGTAAGTGAATGCAACATTAGACTGGGTACGCTCGGCCTGTGTATGCACTCATGGATTCCATGCATGATGATGATTGTTCTTCTGGTTATCGTTAATTCCGACATCCATCCGCTACATGAATTCTTCTTTTATCCTTGCTTCACTATCATTTTGGGCTCTCCATTTGCAATTACTATTTACCATTACATGGTATACACACAATACAAAGGTAAAAAAAAACATCTTCAAGCTTAGAGCCATTGATAGAAAAATCACAAAATAAGAGATATAAATTCACCATTTCCATTAATCAAACAAACCCTTACGATTTTTAAGGTAGACTACTCACACATGGTCGCCTCGTCCTCTTGCCCGGAAATCAATTTCACAATATGGGTGCTTTCTTGACACTGATCGCCCTTCATTCATTTACCATTCAACACATTCTTCAATGACTTATACCAAAACGTATCGGTTTAGTTTCCCCTGTGCCTCTCTACGCTGGCCTCATCATACAATTTCTTGGTCGCCTCACACAACATGTCTTTACACACAGAACTCTTTGAACACCTTCAAAGGCACACACTACTCTAGGCCATCATATCATAAACGTGCTCTGATACCACATGATAGAATGAGGAGCAAGAATGATAAACCAACAAAATCGAAGTCAAGTCAAGTCAATTAATGTGTACATTAATAATACATCTCAAAGTAATGACTCCACAACCGTATCATAACTAATCGGTTATTAAGATTTAATTAGGACTTAGGATTATTTCTAACACTCTATATATATAAATTAATTTTACTAATTATTGGGGAGTTATGAATCCCATTTCCACATTAACATAGTACACATACCCACTTTAACACAAGGAAACATATTTAAACATTACACATCTCCCATGCAACAATAAAGACTTTACCAATTCCTCATGAGGCAATCCCCAACTCTCCCAAAGTTACCTCATTGTGAAGGGAATTTTCAATAGATAAAATACTTATTTTCACACCCCTACACTCCACCCACATCCTCACCCTCATGAGGGTGGATACAAAATAGTTGTTAAAAGCCACATCGAAGTGACAATAATAATCAACTCAAAACCTGCATGTAATATATATAAAAGAAGGGATACCTTTGTTATGCGCTTAACATATATTCATAGTTTTTCTAGTCTGATATGGTTTGTTTAGATGCAGTGTTTATGTTTTTTACCCTTTCTTTTCTTTTATGTTCTAGATATAGTGGATAATCTACTTCAAAGCTTCCTCTTGTGGACATAATCATCACTACATCAGATCCTTTCAAGGAGCCTGCAATAATCACTACCAACACCATTCTTTCAGTGCTTGCAATAGATTATCCAGTACAAAAAATTGTCTGGTATGTCTCAGACGACGATGCTTCTCCCATGACTTTCTACTCTTTAGTAGCAACTTTAAAATTTGCCAAAAACTGGGTATTGTTTTGCTGAAAGTTCGATATAGAGACAAGGGCGCCATTTGTGTATTTTTCCGAAGAAAGTCCCCATCATAGCAAGAGTTTTGGTTCCAACTTTCTCCGGGAAAGGAAAGAAATGAAGGTATGAAGTGTTCCTTTAGGAATCAAGGTAGCTAATTTCTCTATGAGTTGTGATGTGTTGTGACATTTCTGAACGCTTTCTAGGATGAATGTGAGTATTTCAAGAGAATGATTATGAAAGCATTGGAGACGCAGGAATTCCCATTAGACTCGATATGTCTGGATGGTGTTGATGGTTTCGCTCATGGAATCTCAGACGTTCACAACCACTTTAGTGTAGTCGAGGTTAGTCATATTCATTAGACCGTTTTCTTTCTATTTCTAAGCTAACATTCTCCCACAATAATTCATTCTACTAGTAGTGCAGAAAGCTTGGAAGAAACTCAAACACATGAAAACTATTTAATTTAAAAATGAGATCATAACTGAATGGAAGCATTGAAGTACCTCTCTTGTGCACCATAACTCTCATTAACCTTCCTAATTTAAGCTCCAAAATCCACATCTCTCAATACCGAAAACAAAAACTATTAATTATATAATGTTGAAAATTGTGTTTAGTTACAGACCATAATAATATAATGTTAGAATGTTAGAAACTGTGCTCAGTTTCCTTGTAAAATTAGATCTTACCAACATATTCACTGATACGATAGAGGTCCCAACAAGCCACAATGTCACTTTGAAGTAACGAGGGTTTATTTCAACTCCTACCACAAAAGCCCGTTTGAATTTCCGGAAGTGAGAATCAAGCCCTGCTTCCCAAAACTATCCTCAATTGATTGCCTCACTCAGTAATTGCTCATAGCAGGAAAACATTGGTCGGCCTTGAAACAAAAATAGTGATAAAACTAAATAACCAAACCCTAAATAAATTCCATGAATGAAGGAAAAAATACAAATACAAAACATAGAATGGGTACCTGCAACACAACGTTGAGGAGAAAAAGGTATTCATTCAAAGTACTGAAGGTCATGTTTTTGAGCTGGAAAGGGAGAGATTCCAACGCCCGTGTAAGATGGAAGAGAATTCCATGTTCCTACTTGCACCAGATTCAGACCTCCACGATGCTTTCTCCCACGACACGAACGAGACTGAGGTGTTGACTATAGAACCCTCGACCTGGCCCCTTAACCTGGTCGGGCACGCTCATGAGGTGGTGGCAACCACAACGTGCAATTCAAAAGGTGGGTTGACATGTAGACAGAAGGACAACATGTGTGCGAGGTGTTCATGTTTCCCACTATTAAAAATTATTTGATGATACAACTAAGACGTTGAAGTAAATGATAGAACTAGTTTAAGATTCATTTAAAACATATAAATTATAAGATATTTTTATTCAACAAAAATAATATTATCATTAAGCTTAGTGTTAAAATATTAAAATCTTCACCCTTTTAAAGCACAAATTATGTGCATTTCATTTAAAAAAAAATACAATTTATGTGCATTTCATTTTTAAAAAGAAAAAGAAGGTAACTCCTGGTCTTTTCATTAACTCTGCAAAGCAAATCCTAATTTAGTGTTCACAAATCCGTGGGTGCCCAAGAGCTCATCAATTCATTAAAATTATTCAATTCTTTTAAAGAAAAAATGAGGGAAACAAGTTGTCCTTGTTTAACTCCTTTTACTTCCAACAATTGACCTAAAAACTAATATAACTAACATACATTCACAAATATTTTAAATTGAGTTTAATTTTGTTGTAGACAAACACAATGGATATTTTTTTAAGATATACACATTTGATCTCTGAATGATCCTGCATGGCATTATTGAATGGGCTCATAAGAATTGACATAAACATTTAGACATTATGCAAAGAGAGTCAAAACACAATGGATCTTTGCTTTTAAGATATACACATTTGATCTCTGAATAATCCTATATGGCATTATTGAATGGTCTCATAAGAATTGACATATAAATATTTAGACATTATGCAAAGAGAATCAAAATAAAGATGGTAGGAAAGGAATCAGCCACTTCGAGTTATATAAAAATTCCTTAATTGACTTGCATCCAAGTGTCAAGAAAACATCATGTACACTTGCATCTCCATTTGTTTCTATAATGTTTTTTTTCCCAGCATATACAGGCTCTTCCACAACATTTTGTCTCAATTTCATCGTTTGATAGCGTTAGGATCAGTATCTCTCTACATCCTCCTTTCCATTTCTTCAATATCCTTCCATCACACTACCATAAGTTGTTTTTTTGTATTATGTTTGTATTCCCCCATCTTATGGTTTTAGATACATCAATCACACATTGTGGAATTCCATCACAACTATTAGAAAGTTGGTTGCCACTAATGAAAGCTATGTCAGATGAGTCACCTAAGAAGTCAGGCAAACTAGGCAGGTACTAGCTGCATTGCAGCTATATCTCTTGTTCACACAATATAAATCTCAATTTAACATGAGAGAGAGAGATTTGAATTGCACCTCTCGTGCGCCAACATCCATTTTACCAATCGGTCATTGAGTAATGCTCAACAATTTATAACTTTGTTGGGAGATTCAAAAACAAGAGACCCTCAACGTCAACTGAGTTATCAATTTTAGTTGGGAACATAAGCTCTAAAGAAATTAAATTAAAGAGTTCTACTTGGGAAGTTATGATACACAACATGTAAGGTTTAAGTTGAAGTGCCTCTCACCTAAAATTGATCAACTAGTACAACTTGGTAAGATGTGGAAGAGTGCCTCATGGATTAGCATACAAGTTGACAAAACTAGCCCAAAAGGTTGAAGGACTCACTGAAGGTTAATGGGACAAGTCGGTACTTGCTATAGTGGTTCACTCATATTGTCTTGAACGAATTGCATGAGGAAACTATCCACCCTCGTAGATAGATTTAGGGGTTGGTTGTATAGGTAGAGGTGTGACAAGATGTGGATGGATGCGTGGGTTATCAAACAAAAGAGATGATGGATTATTATGGATGAGGGATAGGACATTAACTTATGAGGATAAATAAAATGGTTGGTTAGATGACCTTGGATAGATTCATCTAGAGATTGCTTGAAAAAACACAGAAGATAAACATATGGTGAAGATCGATTGTTTAGTGGAGTGACATTTGACATAGTGAACCTTATCTGGTGGTTGGAGAAACTTATTCTTGAGAGGCAATCAAACCTAACCTTATCCATCGGTTAGAATACCCATCCATTCTCATGCAAGTAGTTGATATCAAGTGGTTATATTCAATTGTTTAATGGATCAAACAACAAGTGTTTATTGGTTTAGTGATCTTGATCTATAAACTATTGTGTATATTCCATTGGAACAATTGTTCAAAATAGATCTTACAATGTTTACAATCCCTTATTATGTAGTGTTTTACTTTAGATTTCATATTTAATATTACTAGCTCAATGCATGAAATAATGAAATGAAAGAAGTTAAGCAAATAACACACCATCCACACATTAAACACGAGATATACCTAGAGAAAAACCTAGCTAGAAGGTGAGGCCCATGCTTTTCTCTTTTCTTCTCAATTATGAAATGCATATATAAAGAAAGTGCACTCGCCATAGATTTTCCATGGACACTGTGGCATGTGGCTTCTATAGGATCCTCTACTTCCTTTATTTTGCTTCAAAATCCCACACCTAGATGCTTTGGTCAACTATGAAATAATAAACAATATAGTAAGAATGGAACCCCTTCCTTTCATAGTGGCCCACTATTTAACATGGCCTAATGGTCATCTAAGTTTAAGTTAGGTTAGGTTTTTTGAATGCATTAAATCCTTATTGGGGTTAGGGTTTTGGACCCTCTACATATTTTTGAAGGTCCACACATGACTATCTCCACATGTGTGAGTAATGGGAGTTGATGTGGCATGCACTTGGTATCACGATAGTCAATAGATAGGGAAACTTATAGGAGGAATAACTTCATGATATTAACTTTGATTTAGATGATTTTCTCACCTTTGGAAAGATCTCAATGTGTACAATGTATCGAGAGGCTAGAATTTTTTTCATAAAGTTTTGAATGAAAAAACATCGTTCGATGCCTCAAACAGGATTTGAAGGTTTTACACAATCACTAAAGCAGGACCTACCCCTAAAATGGGCTCAACAAGCCAATAGAGCCAATTTTTCTATCGAGAAAGTACCAAAATATATGATGAACTTTGGATCATACCTCCCCATTTAAGGAGGTTTTTAGTCCCCGAAAGCTTTTGTTGAAGGAAGTGAGGAAAATTTTCCTCTACCTTCTCCCTGGAGTACCATTTGGCCTTGCATGAAAGTTTCCCTTTCAACCCAACTTATTAAGGTCCATGTTGTCCCTGTCTAGTTGTTCTAGACTTCTCTTGCAAAATTGTATCTTCTGCTAACCTTGTCTGAGCTTCCAATGCTAATTCCTCTATGGTAGGTAAAACTTGTTTGTCAATTTCCTAGTCCAACATGGAAGGTTCATAGACTTTCATATTTTCCATTTTCACTACTGAGTAAATGGGCATATGTGGGGTAGACTAAGTTTGTAGGTATTATCACCCACCTTCTCCAACACTTCAAAAGGAACATTCCACAAAGCCTTGATCTTCTTACCAGGACCCTGTAGCCTTTCTTTGTTTAGAGGCAACCAAAATTTGTCTTCCACCTTGAATGTATTCTCAATTTTGTGTTGACCATTCTACGCCTTGTACTTTTTCTATGACTTCATCAATGTATTTTGTACTTGCATATGAATTTGCCTCATCTTATCAATGGATTTTTTAGCCTTCAATGCTTCTCTGATGGTGTCTTATCTCACTCCTCTTTGTTGTCCATATACAACATCCAAGGGTCAAAGTGGAAAATATCCAAAGCAAGTTTCAAAAGGGGACTCAATAGTAGAAGTGTGGACTTCTTTGTTATAACAGTGTTGAATATAAATCAAATTATTGTCCCAGGTCCTTAGATGCTTCTCGATTGTAACCCCTCAAAAGATGAGCCAATGTCTTGGTCACTACTTGTTTTCCCATCTCTCTGTGGATCTCTTCAACTTGGTGTACATCTTCTCCCTAAGCATAGTCCAAAAGGCATTAAAAAAATTGGTATCTCTATCCAAGATGGTGCTCCTTGGTATCTCAAAGTGCACCTAGACCTTTTAAAATAATATGTTTGTTGTGTCGTGTCCCTTGATGTTCTTGTTACAAAGAACAAGAATGCACATATTACTAAACCTATCAAATACCACAAACATATAATCATGTCCCTTCTTGTTTATTTGTAAACCACCTACAAAATCCATGGTTATGCTCTCCTATGGTCTATAGGTAAGGGATGGTATAAACCTTGCTTCTTATTACTGGGTTTGTTGGTACAACAAAGCATGCATCCTTTAATAAACTAAGCTACATCTCTTGCATTTTAAGTCAATACATACCTCTATAAGTCAACAATTGTCTTCCCAACACCAAAATGCCCTGCAACTTTTGGAGGTATGAGTCTCTCTGAGAAGTTGCAATCTTTCACCTTTAGGAAAACAAAGCTAGTGTAACTTGTAAAGCAACACATCCTGGAGATGGTAGTCAAGCTTATCATCGTCTTCTTCTACATGAACTTGGCCTTGTAGCCACTAAAACACCTCTTTCAAGTCATCATCTGTTATGTATGCCTATGTGTATGCATCATGGGTGAAAGGTTCCATGTGCACAAGAGTTCCCAAAGTTGTAATCTTGGATATGGGTGACCTTGAGAGCATGCCTACCAACTTATTAGCGTGGTCCTTATTGTATTTGATAATAACATGAAATTGTTGTAAAAACCCATCCACTTGTAGTGCTTTTTTGTAGCTTACTCTATGCTTGCAAATATTGTAGTGGTCGATGATCAATGTGGATGATCAGTGTGGATGATGGTCTCTTTACCCATTAGATAATTCTTAAATTTATTAATATCTTGAATTAGAGCATAGAGTTCGTCATAATATGTAGGGTAGTTTAGGACTTCACCACAAAACAATTCAAAATGACAACATATCGACTTACCTCCCTACATTAAGACCGCTCTCATAACATATCCACTTGCATTTGTCTCCATTTTAAAAGGATTCTACAAATTGGGGAATGCAAGCACTGGTGCTTGACTAATCTTTCATTTTCACTCTTAAAAACCTTGCTATTGATTCTTTCCCCACTAATTTTTTTTTATGTTGGTTGTTATGGCATGGATTGGTGCAACCACAACTAAAAAGGATGCTATGAACTTCAACAAGTATTGTGTTTCCCCCACAAATCTCCTAACCTCAGTGACATTAGTAGGAGTTGGCCACTTTAGGATAGCCTCCATCTTCATGGGATATATATTGAGTTCCCCTCCATTAATCACATACCCCAAATACACCAATTACTACTAAGAAAATTCACCTTTATTAAGGTTTGCTAGAAAATGATGCTTTTCAATGTCTTTAACACCCACGTGAGATATGAGATATGCTCTTCCCAAGTAGAGTTATAAACCAATATATCATATAATTACACCATTACAAATGAATCTATAAATGAATGCAGTAGATCATTCATCAAACACATAAATGTAGATAATGCATTACATAAACCAAAAGGCATTATTAGTCATTTATATAGACCTTGCCTTGTCTTGAAAGCAATCTTCCAGGTGTCTTCTTCTCTAACTTGTACATAGTGGTATCTATATTTGAGATCAACTTGGTGAAGTACTTGGCATGTGTCTAGCAAGTCATTGATCCTAGGTAGAGGGTATCAATTCTCGAGGGTGATCTTACTCAAAACTTTGTAGTCGATACAGATTCTCCAAGTCCCATCCTTCTTAGGTACTATGATGATAGGTGATCCACAATATGAGGTTCATGGTTTAATAACTCCTTGCGCCAATAGTTGTTGCAATTGTTTCTTCACTTCACGTGCTTTCGGGATGGACCGTTTCTACAACCCAATGTTTGGTAATGGGTAGTTTGGCGACATCTGTATCTCATGCGCCACTTCCCTTTTAGGTACTAATCCTTTAGGCTCTTGGAACACTTGTATGTATGCCCACAAAATCTACTCAAACTAATGCTTATTCTCTTTAGTACATCCCTCTAAAGATGACTTTAATTTTACCACTTCATCTCATGACTAATTATCTCTTAAGAAGAGTAATACAAACTTTTTACTAGGATTGACCAATTTCTTGGTCCGATTAGCACTTACTAGAAATATCTTAGATTTACCTTTGTGTGCATTTTTTATGTAGGATTTCTCATCCTTGATTAGGAAATATTGGTTTTCTCTCCTTGTGAAGATTGTATCCCTCGTGTACATGTAGAGGCTTCTAAACACTACACCACGCACATCAAGTGGCACATCTATATCCACTTTATCAATATAGTTTTCACTTATAAAAAACTTGTTCTTACATTTCTCAGTGACCTTGAGCTTTGCATCCTTATTTACCCATAAAAATAGACATGAGTGAGGATGGTCATGAACTTCCAATCCAAGATTGCTAACCGGATCTTCGGCTACGAGGTTGGCTTACAAACCAGAATGAAATTGATAATCCATTTTTGGCTTCTTGACCTAGATCTTAATATGGGAGAGCTTAGTCATCTCCTTCTCTTCCTTGGGATGGAGGCCATTCAAATTCACCTCCTTCTACATTGTAGTGCAAATAATCTTTTCATCTACATTTGAGCTACATTCTACATGGTTGCATGAACCCAAGATGAGCACGTTCTTCTTCTTGGCATCCTTCTTTCCATTCTTTGGATTCAAATCTGGATGTAGCTTCCAACACTTATATTTGGTGTGACCATTAATATTACAATAATTATAGTGGTTGTTCAAATCCTTGCACCGATGTGATGTGGATGTTGTCTTCTTATCCTTTCCTTTCCACTTTTCCTTTCCCTCCTTATAACTACTTGGATGTTCTTTCTTCTCATCCATATTTTCCAGATATTGTGCTTGCATAGATGCCTCATCAACTGTCTTAGGTCTAAAGAGCTATGTAGACATCCCAAATACTTAAGGAGTACATCTAGTTTCTTGGGAGACAAACCGGACATAATGGATTGTTTTCTAAACTTGATGGTGTACTCTTGCACACTTTTCCCTTCCTTTTGCTAGAAGTACTTCCAACAAATCCACTAGTCTTCTTCATACCCAATATAGTAGAATTGGGAATCAGTGGGGGTTTTGAACAACTCCCACTTAGTTATTGGGGGATCACTTCTAGCCTAAGTGTCTATGTGTGACTCTCCCACCAAGTTTGGGCATGGGCCTCTAACTTTAACAAGGAAAATGAAGTCTTTAGCTATTCTCCTCTGTTATGAACATTGAAATAAACTTCTAATTGTTGCAACCATTTATTCAACTTAACACCATCATTCTCATTTAGGTAGGGTTCAATGTCCACATTCGCTTCCACTTTAAACATAAATTTGGAAGAAGTGATGGCAACAAGTCTCTCTTTCTCTGGCTCTTTTTTCAACTACCTTTTTTGGGCCTTCATTATCTCCAGATTTCTCGTCTAAGTAAGCTTTTGAGTTAGAGATACCAAACTCCCCAAAATTTCCAAGTTTGTTCTCTAGTGCTTCCATGAAGGTGGCCATGTTGCAAGATATGTCAACAACTTGTGCTTCTAGCTTTGAAAATATCTCCTTTGATTCATCCCATGGATTGCTACAATACTTATTTGCAACGTCTAGGGTTTTGAGAATTATTTCTTACGCAAATTCCTGGATCCTACAACTTTCCACAAAAAAAACGAAATAAAGTTTCTTAGACACCAATATGATCTATAAATTGTCATGTATGTTCCATTCGAATAATTCATCATGACAAATCTAACAATATTCTACAATCTTTTATTGTGTAGTGTTTTACTTTAGATTTTAGATTTAGTATTACTAGCTTAGCACTTAAAATAATGAAAAAGACAAAAATTGAAATCTAAACAAATAGCACACTATCCACACTATGAACACAAGATGTACCTTGAGAACACTCGATATAGGGAACACCTAGCTAGAAAGTGAGGCCTATGCCTTGCTCATTTCTTTTCAGTTAAGAAATGCAAATACAAAGAAAGTGCACTCACTATGGATTTGCCATGGACAAAAGTAGAAGATCCCGTAGCAGCCATACAGGCCTATGCCTTGCTTGTTTCTTCTCAGTTATGAAATGCAAATATAAAGAAAGCGCACTCGCTATGGAATTGCCATGGCCATTGTGTCTTGTATGGTTGCTACTGTAGATTTTAACCTTGTACAATTATTTACTACAAACATATTTTCAATAAAAGAATAGAAAATATAAAATGCCAAATACACACATTACACAGAGATTTTTCCCCTGGAAACCCAAACCGGGAAAACCAACATATTCTATATTTATTCACATCATACAAAGTTTACAATACAATATACATATAGGATCCCATAGCATCCAAAACCCTAATCCAATAACTTGGATTAGTCAACAACCCTAATTCCTTAACTGGAAATAGAAAACAATCGACGAAAACCATGTGCTGAAAAACCATCCAAAAACGGACGCAAAAAAAAGGCCAATTTTTTTGGGGGGGGCACTGCCCTCGAACCCCCGCACAGGGGGATCCTGCCCCCTATGACCACCTGGTAAAGGGGGCGCTTCGCCCCTAGCGCAACATAGACACTATTTCTAGTCATGAAAATAATATAATACATAACCAACATTCTCCCACTTGTTGTTTTCTTTGCATACAACAAATTTCATGGTTACATAGTCAATAATGCCCATAGATCCTCTACACCAAGAGAACTTCTCAGTGCTCATAGATTTTTCTAATGGATCTACAACATTCTTCAAAGTGTCCACCTTCATCACCAACACCTTCTTTTCTTCAACCATATCTCTCATAAAATGATATTGAACATCAATATGCTTTGTCTTTGAATGATAAGTTGGGTTCTTCGCCAGAAAAATTGCACTATGACTGTCACAATCTATCCTTACATCTTGTTGTATGAACTAAATACCTGAACACAATCTTTGTGACCATATTGCTTCCTTGCTTGCATGAGTGGCTGCCATGTATTAAGCTTCTGTAATCGAAAGTGCCACTACAGATTGTCTTTTGCTCATCCAACTGACTGCTCCTCAAAACATGTTAAACACATACTTGCTTGTAGATCTTCTACGATCTAGATCTCCATCCCAGTCTGCAACCACAAAGCTATGTATGTCCAACACTCTGTCCAAACCTGGTCTTCCTTGGTAGCACAATCCATAAATAGTAGTGCCACGCAAATACCCGAAAACTCTCTTTACTGTTTTCCAATGCTCCTTCCCTAGTTTTGACATATACCTGCTCAAAACTCCCACTGCATGTGTAATGTCTAGTATAGTACAGACCATTGCATACATCAAACTGCCAACTGCAATCGCATATGGAACACGAGACATGTTCTCCTCCTCTTCCCATGTCTTGGGTCACTGATCCGCAGATAACTTTACACCTGCAAGAATAGGGACCCTGACTGATTTACATTCCTGCATTCTAAACCTCTGCAATATGGTCTTGACATATTTTCTCTAATTTAACCAGAGCTTCTTGTTTTTCCGATCTCTTTTAATTTGCATGCCCAAAATGAAATTTGCAGCACCAAGATCCTTCATGCCAAATTTAGAGGACAACTGAGTTTTCACATCCTGGATAATCTCCTTGTTGTTTCCTATCAACAACATGTCATCCACATACAAGACCAAATAAATCAAATGATCACCAATTAATTT
>JZKD02S2422969.1:188825-213103 GCA_000966675.3 Picea glauca
TCTAGATCCCCGTGTAGGAATGTTGTCTTCACATCCATCTGTTCTACTTCAAAATCAAACGCAACAACAACAAATAACAAAAATCTAATAGAAGTTAACTTGGCAACATGAAAACAAATCTCACCAATATCAATTCCATCAACCTGGGAATAACCCTTTGCTACTAATCGAGCTTTATGTTTCTCCATTTTCTCATCTGCATTCAACTTGTTTTTAAATACCCATTTGTTGCCAATGGGATTTCTTACAGTCGGAAACTCCACTAGATCCCAAGCCTCAATCTTATCCAAGGTTGCCATTTCTTCAACCATGGCCTTTTTCCATAGTTTTCCATCCTCTTAATCCACTGCCTCCCTAACAGTTCTAGGATCATCATCAGTAATAGACAAAGAAAAATTTGAACAGAAATCAGGTGGAGTATACCTTTATGGTAGCCTTTTTTCTTGAACCGATCTCCTCAATATTGGAGTATGAGGATCTTCTTCTTATGATTCCTATTCTTCTGTAGATTTTGATTCATCATCCTTTGACCCAAACTCTATTTTATCTGGTTCTTCCTTACTTGGTAAGGCTTCCTGTTTGACAACATCTTTCATTTCTCTAAATACCACATCTCAGCTATACACAACCTTCTAAGTTTTTGGGTTCCAGAGCTTATAACCTTTGAGACCATCTTTATACCCAATAAACATACACTTTTCAACCTGCTTATCTAGCTTACTCTTGTTTTCCTTTGGAACATGAACATAGACCTCACATCCAAATACCTTGAGATGTGTGAGAGATTGTTTCTTACCAATCCATACCTCATGTGGAGTCTTGTCATCCAGTGTTGATGAGGATGATCGATTGACTAGGTAACATACAGTACCCACCGCCTCTGCCCATAATTCTTGCCCTAACCCGACACCATTGAGCATGCACCTTTCTTTTTCCATCAACATCCAGTTCATCCTTTCTGAAACTCCATTATGTCGAGGTGTATAAGGAGTAGTCTTCTTCCTTTCTATACCGCATTTCTTACATAATTCTTCAAATTCATTCCCTTAGAACTCTCCACCATTATCCGTCCTCAGCACCTTAATTCTTTTCTCTATTTGATTCTCAACAAGAGCCTTAAACTCTTTAAACCTGTCAAAGACTTCATATTTATTTCTTCCTGAGGAAATATATCCAAGTATTCCTCAAGAATTTATCTATAAATGAGACATAGTACACGTATTTTCCCAATGACGAAACTGACACAGGTCCAAACACATCATTGTGCACTAGTTGTAAAATTCCTTCTGCCCGCATTGCACCAGAGGGGAATCTTACTCGATTTTGCTTCCCATATACACAATGTTCACAGAAATCAAAATCCATAGAGTAGTTAGACATACATTCAACCATACCTTTACCGTGTAGTAGTTGAAGACCCTTCTCTCCGATATGCCCCAGTCTTTGATGCCACAACATAACCTTTTCTCCAGAGACTGTAGGAGTTTTTTCTTCTTTAGCTCCAATATCATGAACAATATAACTATTACACTCATCAGTAGTAGTGCTTCCTTGTAGCTTATACAGAGTTCCAATCTGAACTCCCTTCGACAACACCATTTCTCCTCAAACCATCCTGCAGGTTTCTTTTTCAAATATATTTTTTACCCCTGCATCGTCCATTTTGCTTACATAAATCAAATTTATGGCCAATTCTGAGATGTGCAGAACATCAGGCAGTGTTTTAATCCTTCCATCTATGAGCCTCAACTTGACTCTTCCTCGTCTTATGATTTTGGCTGTCAAGTCATCACCTAGGAAAACATTACCTCCATCATACCTTTCATATTCACAGAACCACTCCCTGTGGGGAGTCATATGAAAGGATGCACCTGAGTCAACCAACAATGCCTCGTGATCTGCATGTGTTCTCAAAGAAGTCAAGTACACATCCCCTCCTTCTTCCTTAGAGGTCTTTTCTTCTGTAGAGGGAGCACCTTCAGATCCCTTCACTCTCTCAACGTTCTTGGATCTACATTGCTTCTCGAAGTGCCCTTGTTTTCCACATCTCCAACATACCTTTACAAACTTTCCAAGAGATTAAGATCTACCCTTACATTTAGATCTCCCACTTGAGGGCTTAGATCTATTTCTTTCGTAGGAGCATCCTCTTGCAAATAATGCATCTATGCTCTGTCCTCCCATGTTCTTTCGTCTTAGCTCCTCCGACAACAAGGATGAGACCACATCATCGAAACTCAAGGTAGTTGTATTACTACATATGGCCACAACTAGACTATCCCACGAGTCTAGTAAAGAGAACAATAAAATGATACACTTATCTTCATTTGAAATTTTAATCTCAATAGATAATAATCGACTTACCATAGTATTGAAGGCATTCAAATGCTCTGTCACAGAGTCTCCATCTATCATCCTCGGGTTATACAACTTCTTCTGTAGGAACAATTTATTTACCAGGGACTTAGACTGATACAAGTTCCCCAACTTATCCCATAAATCCTTAGTTGTAGCTTCCCCTAACACATTCAGTAATATTGAATCTGAGAGACACAATCAGATTGTACTCTTCTCCTTCCAATCCAACTTTTTCCAGTCATCTGTTGACGTTCCTGTAGGTGCAATACCTGGATCAACCACAATCCACCGATCTCTGTCTACCAACAAATCTTCCATCTTGAGCTTCCATGACTCAAAACTTTTCCCATTAAATTTCTCGATCTCTATTTTTGAACTGCTCGCCATTTATTTTCACTTGAAGAATCAATACCACATATCTCCCACTGTAACAAGGCTTATCATAGTCCCGAGCCAAACCCCTAATCAAAAAGGCGTCCACTTGAAGTGAATAATTGCTCTGATACCAAATGTATATTTTAACCTTGTACAATTATTTACTGCAAACAAATTTTCAATAAAATAACAAAAAAGATAAAATGGAAAATACACACATTACACAGAGATTTTTCCCCTGGAAACCCAAACCAGGAAAACCAACATATTCTATATTCATTCACATAATACATTGTTTACAATACAATATACATATAGGATCTCGTAGCATCCAAAACTCTAACCCAATTACCTGGATTAGTCAACAACCCTAATTCCTTAACCGAAAATAGAAAACCATCGATGAAAACCATGTGCCGAAAAACCATAAAAAACCAACCCTTCTACATCCCAAAACCATCGATGAAAACCATGTGCTCTCAGCCCCCTATGACCCCCTGGGAAAGGGGGCGCTTTTCCCCCCTCTTACTCCCCCTGCACACCCAACGCAACGTAGACACTATTTCTAGTCATGCAAAGAATATAACACATACCCAACAACTACATGATCTTCTACTTCCTTTGTTCTACTTCAAAATCCCACTCCTAGATCTTTACTTAATTATGGAACAATAAACAATGCAATAAGAATGGAACCCCTTCCTTTCCAAGTGGTGCAATATTTACCATGGTTTGATAGTCATCTAGGGTTAGGGTTATGGTTTTTATATGCCTCAAATCCCAATTAGGGTTATGATTTTGGACCCTCTAGAATATTCTTGAAATTCCATAGGTGACTAACTCCACGTGGCATCCGCTTGATATCACGGTGGTCAACAAGATAGGTGAATTTGTGTGAGGCATAACTTCCTCATATGAACTTCATTTGAGGTGATTTTCACGCTATTGGAAAGCTCTTGATGTGTAGAACAACATTGTGAGGCTACAAATTTGTTCAAAAAGTTTTGACATGCAAAAACATCATTTGATGCCTCAAACAAGCTCCATAAGTTTCTGGACCCTAATCACCAAAGCAGAACCTACCCCTAAAATGGGTCCTATAATCTAATAGCTCCAATTTTTCCACCCATAAAGTGCCAAAATATATGACAAATTATACAATGATCCATTTCATATTAGATCTTTTGGTGGGTAGACTTTGGTGAATGAAGTCTCAAGTTACTTTTGCAACTATCTATCTTACCTAGTTGTGAAGATTTTGTGATCACACTTGCAAGTTTGGGAAGAAAAGTGAAGAATTAATAACTTCCTAACTAGTGCTCGATCTTAATTCCAAATCTATCAAGTGCCAAGAGTGATCCAACCCTCGAGGTTCAAACTTTTACTCAAGTTTTTGCACTCTAAAAAATGTTATTTGATTTATTGATTAGTTTTATATATATGCAAATTTTATTGACATTTTGGTTTCCATTTTAATTCTTTGATATGCAAATTTTAAATTTGTTTCAATCCAATATATAGTGATATCAACTCTACCCATGCTACAACATCTTGCCCATGTTGGACTGTAAATGCACCTCTCGAAAGAATAAATATTCCTCAACAAGTGATTATGCTTGCTTGCTTAACTTTCCGCACCCTATTTTATGGAACTCATGTGAATAATAATAACAAGAAACATAATAACATAAACAATGGTCATAATTTGGTGGACAATAAATCATATATAACTCATTAAAATAACTTTTTCGTGACCTTTTAAACTACAATCAAGTGACTAACTTTAAAATAACTTTATAACTATAAACTAGCATACTCCCTAAACATGCGAATGAGAATGTCGAAATAATGAAAGTACAATAGATGAAACCCAAGCTATCCCTAAACCATGATCCAACTAACATCACATATTATAATATGACTAAAAGTAGCATACATGCACTACTCAATTCACAAAAGTCACATTTTAAAAGACAAAGTTTAAGTCTAGACTATTAGCAACAACATGCACCGATAACCAATCTTATCTGAAAGCCTTAAAAGAGACAAATTAATTAATTTTTTTTATGTAATACTTTAAATGAATTTTGAATCATAATAATAATTTTGATAGAATCTAAGGGTATATATTCAAGTTCAATTTATAATATGTTTTCAATTAAATCTCCATCATAACACTCTATTCTTTGTATAAAATGATTTTAAATAAAATAAATAAATAATATTATCATTAACTATAATTTGATAAATTTGATAATTCTTTAGAATCTTAATAAGTAATAATTAAGGTGGAGTACTAAATTATATATATATATATATATATATATATATATATATATATATATATATATATATATAATAAAATTCTTGTGTCATTTTAATAATTATCACATGACTATTTGCATGTTTTTTATTTTCAATAACACACAACGCGCGTGTGTGCACACACACACACACAACCTCTTTCAATGCTTTGTCCAAATTATCCTTCTACTAAAGCATTTTAAAATTCTCGTAGTTCTTTCATAGTTTGTTTGCTAAGTCAATATTAAAGGTTCATGATTTTCTTGCCAATGCAATGCATCTGCATTAGAACTTTTGCCAATGAACTCAATTACAAGGGAAATTTTCAGAGTTCTCTGATACATATAACTCCATGAGCGGTTAGGCGCTAGGTTGGATTTGATGTAAGCATATTTATGATAATATCCTTGACACTCTTAGAAATTGAGGGCCATGGTTCTGAATCAAAATCAATATAACCTCGTAGAACAACATCGAAAATTCCCTATTGTGTTTCTGAAAAATAGAAGTAAACACTTAATGTGAGTTGACACATCATATAAGAATTACACCTGAACTGTTTTCAGAGGGGCACATCTGGCTTCTGCCCTTAAATATGTGTTCATCACCTGCCCAAAATGGTGGAACACCACTAAGTAAGATTTATAGGATGACCTTGGTTGTTCACACGTCTACCTCTGGACCATACCATTTGCTTAACACTTCGGGAGCAACATAATATGGGCTTCCAACTACATTAGTGAACACCTAACCTGCAAGCAAAATTGGCCATTTATATGTTGTCATCAACTTATGAATCATATTGAATTCTAATTATACTCTTCTATGCTTTTTAGTTACCAATAAAAAGGGCTTCAAAGATAGCCTCAAAAAATAAATGTTCTAAACACTATTGTCAAAAGGCCACAAATGCAAAATATAGAATAAAAAAGAATATAGAGAAAAGGGCAGGTTGAGAAACTTAGGTGAAGACATTCTTTGACAATTCCACAAGCCGTTATTGAACACATTCTAGAATGATAGGAAACATAGGCATAGGTTAAGAGATAAAGAGACTTGGAAAGTAGGAAAAAAAGAAAGAGAAACAAAGGGAAGAAAGCAAGAGAGATAAAAAAATTAAGATAAAATGCTTTCTAGCACGCTTGAAACAACCTCTATCCCAATGCACAAGCAAGCAACATGCCCCTTATAAAATTAAGTTGTATGAATAAAATAGGGTGCTTCTCTGATCCAATTTAAACTGCATGACTAAAATATGATACTTCTCCAATCCAATTTTTCCTTATCGGAGACAAGAGAAACCTTTATAGATTTGTGATTGCCAGGTTAATAAAACCAATGAATTGATTCATTCGTCAAATTTAATTACCAAAATTGAAAACGTGAAAGCAAAACTGAATGAGGCAAAACAAAGCAACCTAACAAAACAATTCTTACTAGGTTTGAAAAAACTAGACAACCCAATGTCAATTGTCTTCAATGATCCAGGGATCCAAACCCATGAGGTTAAGGAAAGATGCAATGATAGCCCAAAAGCACATCGTGAGGGGCGTGTTTGTAGCACATCGTGAGGGTGTGTTTGTTATTCTGCTCCGCACCACAATCATTATACTGGCTTACTCTATAAATTGCAATATATCACCTAATTAGCACACACCTAAAGAAACACACGAAAGGAAAATTCTCGGGAGTAGACCAATGTCGATTCTCGCAAGGAATTCTTCAATCTTAAGACAATTACAAAATTCCAACAACCTCGAAACCATCCTTAGCCCCCTTATTTCCTTCTGACACTAGCGCGTCCACAGATACACAACCTTTAGCTATGTCTTATTTGTAGATCTCTCTCGGACAAGCGAGGGCTTTTAGCTTTGTAAAGATAGCGTGGCTATGTTCCCCAACTTCCATGGGAGAATCCACCGAAACTGCTCCCTTTTCACATAGCCCTATGATCTTGCTAGGCATCATGGCATAAACTATAATCTGATAGCCAACAACCTACAACCACTCACACATTGCAAACCCCATCATGCCCCCATGGTAAACTGTTCTTCCCCCATTCCCACAGATCCACGGTTCAAATCTTCAGAACAAACAAAACATCTAAGTACAAAAGAAAATGCCTATGAAATCCAATCCAATTGGCGGGGTTGGCTACAATAGATTACACCCACAAGAAACGAAGAAAAGGGAGAGCAACATGACGAGGAGTCTGGACTCGAAAACACAAACAAGCTTCTAGAGAATGTCGTCAATGCTAGGCAAGTGGATTCAAAATGCAGTGGAGTTTGTTTTTTAATGAAATCTTTAATGAAGTCCCTTCTAGGTGCTGGAGCTATATCTGAAAAGTTTCTGGGTCTTGAGAGTCTATAGTGGCATGAAAGACAACATACTTCATATCCATCAAGTTGCAAACAATATCAAAGAGAAGCTTAGGTCCGTCTTTACATTGAACATTCACCACATAATACCCCCTTTCCAAAGAGTTGTCAATAGTCAGAAGAGGCTTGGAGTTGTCGTCGTTGTCATTGAGAGGATGAGGTGCCCGACCTCCGGTTCCATCCAGTTTTTCATAGTCATGGTCAACAAACATCAATCGATGCAATCGCCTTTCTGTGTGAGTGAATCCCATCAACACCACCGTTTTAGCACCTTGGATGTTGTTGTTTCCTCTCATTACATTTTGCAAGAGCTCTTTAGTTTTACAAATCTTTTGCTAGTCTTCAATGGCATCTCCTATGAACATTATATTGGCAAGTCTGAGCCTCAATTGCAGTGGCTCGTCACTACTTTTGGGCCATCGCACCGTGGAGGAGGAAACCTCAGGGCATTGTTGTGCTTTGAGGATGGGATTATTGATGACCAGTCCCGACACTTGTAGTCATGGAACATCTCCAATTGCTACCAGTGGAAAGCAGTATACTGCAATAATCAAACTAGACACGTTGTGGGTTTTCTGCTGCCGGTGTTGTTCTCGCAGGGCGTCGTCACATTCGATGGCTATATGAAGGGTACACTGTCGGAATTTTACCCAAGAAGATACATTATCTTATCCATATTGACAACAAAGGACAATAAGCTCATATGTGGAAAAGGAGATAGTAAATAAGATCTTATCTCGATTGACAATGAGGAACTAACAACAAAAGAGATAACATGAAAGGATGGAACAACAAAGAGATAGAAATTTGAAGTACAACAAAGAAAAGAGAGAAGGACATGTGGCAGGTTATAATAGTATTGGTTAACCGGTTTTGGGCTGTTGACGTGTTTCAAGGAAAAACTCTTCCTATATACATCCCTTCCACATAAATGTTATTTTGTCTTTTGTCTTTTTATAACAAAGATAGCCATTTTAAAAAACCTCTTAACACCTAAATACTTGAATTAAAAAAAAAAAATCATAATTATAAAATATTTTTATAAAACCTTTTGAACAAAATTTCAATTCCATACGAGTATCGGTGGACTTCCGTTGCCTTGTGGCACAAGCGAAACAAGCGAAACCTATGCCCCGACCCTCATGGGCAAAATAAAATAATGACTAAATAAAAGACAAAAGGCATCCTTCCACTTTAAATGGATTTTGCATTGGATATATAGCCACTGTGTTTTCGTCTCGAGGTCCTTCTGGAACCGCCATTTTCAGTATCCTTCTAGCGTCTTCGAAACAATTTTTATAAATGCACACAGAGCTTGAATTTCCTTTTTCTCACTTAACTTTCAGGGTTTGAGGCTGAGGGCTTTCAAGGAAAACCATCAATGGCGAATAGCTCAGGCAAGCTCATTATACGCCTCCATGGCGTACACAGGATGTCTTTGATGTCTCGAATGGCTTCTTCAATAGAGATTCCTGCTCGTCGTCTCTCAAAAAATCCGCTAATTGGAGCACCAGCAAACTCAGATAAGCCTTTGCCAAATACAGCGGTGAATGGGTTAAATAGTATTAAATTTATTAGGCAATTTAGCGGTCTCAACAACAGCGGAGTGGGAGCTGCTGCGCAAAGACAATTTCATTCAACTCCCCATAGCCAGTACAGTGCTGGAAGCGCGGCCCAGGTATTTTGTTATAAGCTGAAAAATCTATTTTTGCTCAGATTGTCTGTGCACAGCTTCTTATTTGCATTCGAACTGGAGACGTCCGGATTCTAGCTGCTGAACCTTCAAGCACATTGATATTGAAACAAAACCCCAATGCAAAAATAAAAATGAAACTCCATGTTTAGGTGGTAGGACATTTTCTTAGCTCATAGAATAAACTCTATGCTTGTGTGGGAATGCATTCTCTTTGCTCTTCTAATATATTAAAACATAACATTGCATATCATTTATAAAAAATTGAAAAAGACCGTTAGGGGTTGATTTTGCATCCACCAAACTAGCTTGAGTGATAAATGAGCCTGATTAGCTGGTTATTTGCATAATGCAAAGTTCTGTTGCTGGGTATCTGAGGTTGAAGAGGGGACTAGTCACATTTGGGGCAAACTTCTCTGGGCAACGTGAACTATTATTATCTAGTAGCAAAGAAAGTACTAGAAGATAGCCGATGGGATTGTGTTTGGTGGTGAAGGTGGTGGCATCTCAGGTCGTCCATTTCCCTGAGGACATGAATATGTGGTCGGGGCCAGGTGTAATTTTGATGGAAGAGTAACTCTATGTAATGGAAGCGTAGCCCCACAGAAGTGTTTTTACTCGGCGGTTCATCCCTCGACAATTGTTTTGCTTGGTCATGACCTCTGTGGGCCCGTTGTAATGCTTCTCCTGCTTCTCTTAAGTTTAAAGGAAGCACTTTTGATTTTTTTTAAATTACCACACACCACAAACAAGGTTGTAATAATGGAGAGTGTAGTGGCATCTTCAAACTCTGGAACCGCCATAGGAAATGGGTGTGTATTGCTGAAACTCGAGCATTGTACTTTGTCACTTTGCTTACAATGTGAGTAGTCAGAACATGTAGCCTTACAATTCTGAATTTGAGACTGTGGGTGGGCAGATTCCTTTATGGAAGAATAACAAGGCATCGAATGAGGAAAAGGGTGCCTTATGTTAAAGAAATTGTTGAAATAGAGATGGTTTTCCTTGGAAACAGGGTTGCTAACATAGAACAAAATATGGCTTGCGAATTTTTGGTTGTATCTAGGAGAGTATTAAAACACCATGTGACATGGATAAGGTTGCAACTTGCAACAATGGAAAGTATCTTGGTATCTTTAAGATTTGGAGCCACCATAGGAAATGTGCATTTGAAACTCTAGCATTAGACTTTGGCACTTTGCTTACAATGTGAGTAATTGGTATTGTTGCCGCCTTTATACACACTTGGGATAACGTGGAAGAAATCTTCAATCTACTCAATGTGTTCTTGGGAGCAAGTCTTGAGTCAAGGTGCTGTCACTTGATCCTCAACTTCTCCGTCTAGGGAAACTCCCAGCGAAGCCAAGGGGGGGTAGTCCCTAACAAAAATACTAAGGCTTTGTTATCGCGCAATTTGTACTTGCCCAAAGCCAAAGGTAAGTGAACACTAAATTGGCGTAACAAGGAGGTTGTCCTATCACTGTCACCTAAACAAGACACCTCTTTTTATTTAGGAGTGGTACCCTAGGGGAGACGACCCTGATGACCTGGGGGTTTGAGAAGGCTAAGGGGAGAGTATCAAGAAAGTCCCACCCCTCTCACAGGTCACTCTGATCAAAAGTTCCAAAGGTTTTAATGAGATGAAGCAAAGTAATATTTAAGTGTACCTGCCCAGAACAAGACAACAAGAAAAATACTATTTGCAAGTACCATATGATGTTAGTGCTTCATAAAACCATAGACTTTGATAAAAAGAACAAGCTGATATAAAAGCTGAAGCAACAAAAGTATTTATAACAACAATGTATATATAGCAATAGCTTCACAATTATGTCTCAATAAAGCTTAAAAAATGACCAGAAATGATAACATAAACTTGACAAAATGATAGTAATTGTCAGAAGCAATGAGGGCAATGTATAATCAGCTTTAAAACTTGCTTTTAAGATGAATTTGCTGCTGTGATAGATGGCTGTAGCAATCTTTTGCAACAACAACAAATTAGTTAGTAGGTGAGTCTAATCTAAGGTTAGTAAAGGTCTTAAGGTAGATGGTTTAAGAGTTGTTTTAGTCAATCAATCACTTGCAAGGTATGAACTAGTGCCTTTTAGGGTAAATGGAGTCAATGTTGCAGCGACAATTCTTAGAGGGAAACAACAAATGATAATAGGTGAGCTAAAGTAAAAGGGAGGATGATTGAGGTGTTAGTAACCTAAGGCCTCAATATCCAAAACCCTAGAAGGAAAAGATGCTAGGAAGTAGGTAACCCTAGGCCATAGCGATTTCCTTCTTCTTTAGGTCAAGCTTGAAATAAATGTATGAAGCGTAATGAAGCAATGATACTAGAGTGCTACTAAGGTAGGGCTCTAGTATATCCTTCAAGGGAGGTGTCTTCTAGCAAAATCAAGTAGGTGAAGAGTTATAAAGAAAAAGACAATAACATGTGCTTTTCTCCTAGGGTTTCACACTATCAATTTCATAATCTTAGAAATGAACAAGTAAAAGCACCATAATCATTCAAAATAAAGAAGGATTGCAAATTTCTACTTACTTCATCAAGAATAATCTAGCCACAAACCCTAGTTGAAGACTTTCCACCATGAAAATGCAAAAAATAACACCACAAGAGGCCTCCTCTAAGAGTTGCACACCACTTAATTTCAACCAATAAGTCTTAAAAGAGGCTGAATTTCAGACCTCACACTTGTGTGAGTGAAAGATGATGAAAAAATGAGAGTCTTAACTCTCTATTTATACAATACAAGTGACCTTTAATTACATTTTAGGTCAAAAAAGGCCGACATGGCCAGTTTACATCAAAAATCCAGTTTTACATAAAAATGATAATTAAAACCCTAATTTTGTCTTTTAGGGATGACTTCATGCCCCTCCTAGGGTGACGTTAAGCCCCTTCTTGGAATGCTAGGCCTCCAAAGTGAAACGTTAGGCCTCAAAAGGCCTCAGAAGCTGCCACACGTGCCAACCAAGCCGTCCTCATGCCAAAACCCTAACTGGATGACGTCAAGGCTCAAAATGATGACGTCAGGGGCCTTCAAGGGCCAACATCATGGTGGGAGGGAAAGACCCCCTTAGGTCCAGGCTTGCCAAAGTGCCTCTGGTGGAACGTCCTCCTTTTTCTCTGGTGCAAGCCTCTGGTATCCCTCTATCTCTGGCTGGGTCACAACATCCATCTGGTGGGCTTTTAGCCCCATGGAGGTTCGAACTAATCATCTCCCCATATGTACCTGTCCGTCGGGCATGGTCCCGCAGCAGCAACAAGTACGCCCTCCATGGGCTCATAAGTCACAGGGATCATAGCAATGTCAATTACATCTGATAATCAAGTTACCCAAACATGTGCATCAAGCCCCCCTTTACCCAAACAAATGCTCAAAGACGTTATGCTACTTAACAAGCCAGGTTTGGAAAGGGTCTCAGGATGTCCTATTGGGCTAATCCTCCTCAGGTGTGGGGTGTTTCCCAGGTGAAGAACAATCTAGGTCATGTAAATGTATGAGATGGTGTAGGGAAAGTTTGGGCTAGGGGTGCAGTGATGATAGGGAAATGTAGGTCTTACCCGTGGGTGTCTCTGTAGAGGGTGAGCTGCACCTTGTCGCGGATGCAATTGTTTCCTAGCCCATTCAATGCCTTTTACTCTTTGTCTTATTGCTTTTTCTTTTCAAGAGAGTAGTTGGAGGACATTGTCCTGGCGTGGTGACCAGTGGTGACAACGTTACCCACAAGCATTTCACGGAAATGAGAAGGTTGGCTCGTGATGAGACCCCCTTTCTCCTGGTTATGCCACCAAGAGCCACTACCCTGGTTTGGTGACCAGATGAATAGTAGTGTCATACCGCTACATGCCCATGGACCTAATAGGCCAACTCATGATGAGACCTCCTATCCACCAACTAGGCCTTGAGTTTTATTTTATTTTATGGGTCCCCTTTTCTTGCTGAGAAGTCCTTTATTGCTTTCTCGGGAATCCTTGGGCGAAGCATCTCAAGGTTTCATCTTGGCTTTTAACTTTTGCCAGCTACTTTTACCCTCTGGGCCTTTAGCCCCTTCTTCCCACAAGGCAAGGTACAACCCTTACTAGCTTGGCAAACCCAATGCCCGAACCAATGTAGGGGATAGATGAGAGGGATAATGATGAAAAATGGTAAGTATGGAAGAAATGGACGATGACCTTTCATAGACCCCACCCAGTGGCAACTCATCCCTAAGGGAACCAACTTACTAGGGCATTCTGTCATCCCCCCAGGTGTGGACAAGTCGAAGGGCATAATTTCCAAGCAAACGTCATGAAACAAAAGATAATTCAATGCACATATTCAAATGTTTTGAGAATCAGAGTGACACATACTATGATACCCAGACTCATTACCTCATGGAGCAAGACCCATCGCTACTTCAGAACTAGGCTGATGGGATGGATGCTGCTGCTGCTGATAGACGGGAGTCGTTGAAGAAAATATGGGCCCTCCAGGGCCAAGCTCAAGTCATATAGCTCTCGGTATTCCATGTCTAGGACTTGTGGGCCTCGAGACATAATCTCCTTAGTTATCCCTAGGATAGGGGATAATAGGCTTAAAAGCTAATCTAAGTACAAAAAGTAAATCTAGGAGTATATTGCAATCAAAACAATTGCATTAAAGCAAAACATACAACATTCATTCATTCATTCAATAGATAAGCTTGATGAAAATAGATATCCAATGCATAAAGTACTTGTAGGAGATATATTAAAGGATACAAATATCTGCCAGAAATCATAAGCTTATTAGGCAAACCATATAACATGAATGAAACAAATTACTGCTCAAAAAGTAAAGATATGTGAAATATGAGACTAATGCCTTAAAATTATCATGGGCAGTTGTTGCAATGCGTGTTTTATTACATTGTCTTTTGAAAGTAGATTAATGAGGTAAATTTTGTTTGCCTTGAAAAAGAAAATGTTTGAGAAACAAAAGTGTGGCCTCTCTAGAGGCTATCTCTTTGTTTGGAAATATGTTGAGAACTTACTGAAACCCCAAAGGTTTCATCAGTAAGTTCAATGAAGGTGTCAGAGGTCCAACACGGGGAGAACCTAGATCTCAAGGTTGTCGTTTGACTTCACACACTCCTTTCATGTGGTTTCCCTCGCATTGAGATAACAACTATTGAGATTTCCCTAATTAAAACTACTCCGCACTGACCAGCCCCGGTTCTGATGAGTTCCCAGGATCGAGCTAGGCTCGCAAGGGTTCATAGCATACACCGGGGAGCTGAGGCGAAGGTTTATTTGCCAACCCTTGGAAAAATGAAACTGGAAATAAAAACTAAGCTAACAATTAAAAGATTACTTTGCCAAAATAAACAAATCTAAGTGTTGTGGTTAAGATAGATTGATTGATTCCTTTAAATTATGTGACAACAGGAAAAGGCAAGAAACCAAAAGTTAGCACACCACCACACCACCAATCCCCCTAAGGGGGAAGACGGAACTGGGCACTATGAGACCCGCTTTTATTGCTTCCTATTACAATGATCTATTCTTTGTAAGAGATTTGAATGATCCTTATAGAAATGGATCAAGGAAAGAAACTAAAGCCTAAAACAGACACTCTACTTTTTATTAGGTGACTTGTGATCTTGATCAAACAAGATCATCAAGTGATACAAGGTTTCTCTAAAGAGAAGAGGTTCAAGGTTGGATCATGAGGCTTGAAAGAGCTTTGACTTGGTCCAAATCAGCTAGAACTTTTCCTTTTTTTTGTAGCGACCTGTTTAAAATCAGCAAGCAAAGAGGATTAGAACTAACACAAATCAATCGAAACAAATGCACAAGGGAAATACTTCCAATCTTTAAAAGTCTTGTAAATTTTATTAAGTAAAAGGTGTTTTTTGAGGAATTTTATGGTTTTTTGAAGAGGTTGAAAGGCTCCCTGCTCCTTGAATGCTCCCAAACATGCCCAAATTGGACAAGCTTCTCCTTGGCTGTCCAAGAACCTGTCAAGGACAGCAAGACATTTGTGTCTTGATCGCTGCAAAACAACAAGGAAAGGACACTTGCAAAAGAGGATTAGGACTGTGAAAAAATGAAATAAAATATAGGTAAAGAAAGCTAACTAAACTAACAACTTTAGAACACCTAAATAAGCAAACTAACAAACTTTATTGCTGATTTTTTGCTTGCTGTTCGGACAGCAAATAACTGAGCACTTGACATGCTATATATAACAATAAAAGCAATGGGAAAAGATTAACTTTTACCCTTTTAGAAAAAATCAGAAAATTGCTTAATGAAAGGGGATCTTTTCTTTGTGTTAGATCTAGATTCTTCAGATAGCAACCCTTAGATAAAATCAGATCTAAACTTCTCTATGCAGGCAATAAAAAGAACTAAAATTTAGCTTTAGAAACTAGATCCAAATTGCTTGCATGTAGCTGTAAAGTAACAAAGAATTGTAGCTTAAAGAGAGGAAGAAAAAGGAACAAGCTTGTGCTTGGAATATCTTGGGCAATGGAGTCCTTCTTTGGTGAAATGTGGAGGGATCTTCTTTAAATGTCTTGAAAGAATAAAAGCATCAACCTAGATCCTCCTAATCTCCAAGTAGAGCATCAATCACTTCAAATCCGTGCAAAATAGAGGGTTAGAAAAAAAGGTGCTACCTACAAGAGAGACTTCAATACACAATTAGTTAGGCAAAACGAAAGATGCATTGAAAATCTTGCTAATAGATAACCAAAATGATTACTAATCAAATAAATTTAGTATTCCTATCCAAGTAAGCAACAATACTTTTACAAGGCCAAGTTAAACCACAATATGAAAGCAAAGAATAATGAAATAACATCACCTCATGGTTACAAGCATCCACTCACTACCAAGTCACCAATTTTGACCTCCAAAGTCTTCTTTTATTCCAATAAAAAAATATTTACAATGAATACAACACAAGGATCGAATCCAAGCTCCAACTCACCAAAAAAGGAGGGTTCGATCTTATTATATAGCAAAAGGGGTGAAAATTCCCAAGCTAGGGCATAAGCCAAGTGGAGGAAGGCACACTTCATCTAGAAGACGAGTGGCCAATGAAGAGGGAGTGAAGTTGGCTCAAGTGTGAGTGAGGAGATTTGTGGGATTGCCACCTCTCAAAAGTAGGTAGAGGGAGGGCGAGTCCCTTCTTGGGATTGACATCCTCTCTTGGGAGTGCACCACCTCAAGGGACAGGTGCGCATCCCTTCTTTGGAAACTTCTCCCATTTGCCACATCACTCAACACTTGAGTGTCTCACTAGTCTAGTCTTCTTTTACTCAAAGAGAACTCTCCACTTAGGCTTGGGACTCCAGACAAGGGGAAAACTATTGAATTTTTGAATGATGGCTCAAGCATGTAGTTTATTTCTGTTTTAGCATTAAATTGAACCATAAACAATAACTGCAACAACAATACACTAGTTGCAGTAAACCAAGATCACAAGAAGAATAACCATGCACAAGACACAAGAATTTATTCTGGGAAGACCCTTCTCAACCAAGAGAAAAAACTCAACAATCCTTTGCTATATTGCCAAGAGAAGATCCTCCACACCATAAACCCTAGAGCACACAAGAGGGTGCTTCTATGACTGAGAAAGATGGCACCTAGAAAAGTGCGCCCTAAATTACAGCTCTCCTATTTCAAACCATGCGTTGAGTGTGTATGAGTGAGTGATCCACAATGGGGATCAACTCTTATTTATACATTACCTAGCACATCAAATGGATGTGTCTATTGGCACAATAGGGTCGACTTCTATAACTCAATAATATAAATAATCTTTGCCACAATCTTAATTATTTTTACATGGTGGGGCCGACTTATACCCTTTACAATACAATTTAGAGTTTTACCAAAGTCTTACTCTTTGACAATATAACAAGGGATCTCACACATCCTCTAGTGCTCTCCCACTAGGGACACGTCCACCTATGCTCAGCCACAGGGATGTCACTCTCAACAGATCAACTCAACTAAGTCCATAGGAGTACCATCTGGAGAGCCATCTCAAGTCGACTCAACTAAGTCTATAGGAGTCCGACAGGGGACCATCTGAAGTCATCTCAACTCAGTCCAGAGGAGCACGACAAGAGACCACACACGTCATTTCAACTCAGTCTAGAGGAGTATGACACACCCATCACATGGGCATTCTCACAGATCGTCTCAACTCAGTCTAGAGGAGAACGACTTGGAGAATGTCTTATGAAGCTGCAATCATTAACACTCCCTCTCAGCTAGGGAGGCATTCTCCACCAGGCCAAGTCTCTCACGGAAGTACTCAAACTTCGTCTTGGCAAGCGGTTTGGTGAAGACATCTACAACCTGCTCGTGTGTAGAAAGGTACTGCACATGTATTGCTTTCCTCTGCAACACATCTCTGATGTAATGGTATTTGATCTTGATCTGTTTTGATTTATCGTGAAACACATGATTCTCTGAGAGCTTCACACAACTTTGGTTATCGCAATGGATAACGGTGGAATCCATCTCATGTCCAAATAAATCTATAAGGAGCTTGCGAAGCCACATTGCTTCACGGATTGCCACACATAATGCAATGTACTCTGCTTCTACGGTACTCAAAGCCACAGAAGTCTGTTTCCTGCTGCACCAGGAAATCATGGTAGATCCCAAAGTAAAACAACAACCGAAGGTGCTCTTCCGGTCCACTGTGCTCCTTGCCCAATCTGCATCGGCATATCCCTGCAATCTCATGTCTACACCGGAGGCATATCTCATGCCATAACCAATTGTGCCTCGTAGATATATCAACACATGCTTCGCTGCTATCCAATGTGTCTGTCTCGACTGACTTATAAATTGATTGAGTACACTCACTACATAGCATATATTAGGTCTGGTGTTAACCAGATACATCAATGATCCAATCAGCTGTCGGTAGAGATGTAGATCAATCTCGCCTGAATCAGAAGAAGTCTTGCTCAGTTTCTTCGGATTCATCTCCATCAGTGTAGGCATGGACTTGCAGTCTGTCATCCCGAATATCTTCAATATCCCCACTGTGTATTTTCCTTGACTCGGGCAAATCTCATCAGTCCGTCACACTTCTAGTCTCAAGAAGTAGTGCATCATACTAAGGTCCTTCATCTCGAATTCAGAAGTCAATGCATGCTTGCATTCAACAATAAGGCTTTCTGAACCGGTGAGCAATAAGTCCTCAACATATAGGACCAAAATCAGGCACTTTTCACCAACAATGTTGTAGTATAGGGTGGGATCAACAACACTCTTGCTGAAGCCCAAACTCATCAAGTATCCATCAGTCTTCTGATACCAAGCACGCGGTGCCTGCTTTAGTCCATACAAGGATTTCTTCAACCTGCACACATGAGACTCCTTCTCATGTATCACGAATCATCTGGCTGCTCGATATAAACTTCTTCCTCAGTCTCTCCATTGAGAAAGGTTGTCTTCATATCCATCTGATGTAGTCTCCAACCCATGGATGCGGCAAGGGCAATAATTGTACGGATGGAAGTGTATCTGGCAACATGAGCAAATGTCTCCTCATAATCTATTCCCTCTACCTGAGAGAATCCTCTAGCTACAAATCTCGCTTTGTACTTCTCGACACTTCCATCAGCTGTATGTTTGATCTTATAGATCCATTTGGAAGTCACTACAGACTTCCCTTTCGGTCTCGGAACAATATCCCATACATCATTCTTCATGATGGATTGATACTCTTCTATCATGGCATCTTGCCAAACATGCTGCTTCTCCATGACAAAAAGGCTCAGTATCAATGATGTGGCTCATAGCTGAAACATAGCTCGAAAATCTCTGTGGTCTCTTGCTCTCTCGGAATGTACCACGAGGAGCTGCATGTCTCTCTGCCTCTTGCAGAGTTTGTCGAGCCCATGCAGGCCTCTTCCGGCCTACTGTAATGTCTCTGGGAACATCAACTGGAGTTACGAGATCAACTGGATCAGTAACTGTCTCCCTCTGAACTACTGAAGGGGGAGAAGGTACCGTCTCTTCTTTCTTCTCAAATAGTTTGACTACCTGTGAGTCAAGTGACTCCCTTTGAAGTTTAAAGGATAAACATTTGTCCTGGAGGAAAATGTGACATCATCCTTTTCCCGTGTTGCTATCCTGGAGACATCTCATGCCTTCTCAGGTCCTCTACTGCCTCTACAGTATTTTGCTAAGCAAGGAGAAATATGGGCTCCCGTACTAGGGATCACGGCCCTTCGGTAATTAAGACTGGCCTCTTGTACTAGGATAATAACCAAGATGGCCTCCCGTAGGGATAACAACCAAAATGGCCTCCTGTATTAGGATAATAACCAACCAAGAAAATTTGGACTCTAGTACTAAGGATAATGGTCCAAGTCATGAGGGCTCCCATACCAGGGATAATACCGTTCATTATTAAATGCAAGCTACTACAAAATGATGAAAATCAAATAAGGAATGTAGTTCAAAACTTACCTTAGTCTACAGTCATGCTCAATCTTGCTTTTCGTCCTCCTGAGAAAGCTGAGATAGAGAAGAACTCCCCGTCATTCTTGCTTGCATTTCTTGACTTCTTTTGAGGTGGCTAATGTTGCTTTCCTTTCTTCCTCAAAGGACAATGATTCACATGGTGACAAGGGCTTGAAACCTTGCACATCACTAGCTGCAAGTCTAGTCTCCTTGATGTCCACTAGAGCTTGAATAAGGTGCACTTATAGCACACACTCAAAAGTCACATCAAGGATCATTCTTGAGACAGGTTTCAGAATTTTACCTCCAAACTAAAATTTCTTCAAAGTCAGATTTAGATATACTACCTGTAGTAAGCTTGAAACTTGTGCTCAACATGAATCTCAAGTTTGGCCTAGCCGCTCCTTAATCTTTGCTTGGGTCCAAACTTCGTCTTCAAACTTCACTTGAAAACCCCCATGACAGACCTGTAATATGCTTTAGGACAGAGCTCAAAACCAGTTCAGAAATTCACCAAACAGTTATGAAAACTTTTGAAAAATAGCTCCGGACAGACCTCAGACATGTATTAAAAAATGCCTTCAGATATACCACAGACTTGTACCAAAGATGGACTGCAAACAGACCTTAAAATTTGCGTCCTTAACCTTGCTTGGTAGACTTCAGAAAATTTGTTGTAGATGCTCTAGATCAGACTTCAAAATTTGTCTCAGGACTGCCACAGAACATGCCTCTAGCTCGGCCTTCTTCCCTCAGAAATTCACCTTACTATTGTCCAAAAATCGGCCTCAAAACTGGCCTAAAATCATTGCCTCAGACCACACCTTTTGACCTCAGAAAATTGCCTCAGATACTCGCCTTGGGCTGCCTTGGAACTTGGCCTTGTAATCTCCCTCAAATCAGCCTTAGGTCTGCCTCAGGACAGGCCTTAAACTCGCCCTTATGTCTGCCTTAATTTGCCTCTTAATCCACTCGGATCTGCGTCTCAGATATGTCAACAATTTGGCCTCAAAACTGTCACAAAAACTCGGTCTAGGGCTCCTTCTAGCTGTGACAGCTTTAGAGAGGCTTCTCTATGCTGCGGTCTCCCTTTAAGATCCTCAACAAAGCTCGACCAAGGCTGATAGGCCTGCGACCAGTCTTAAACTTCACCACAGGGTTTAAGAGAAGGTCCGACCCTTTCCTTACACCGATGACAGGGGTTTAGCAGCCCTCAAACTCCCACAACCTGCCTTCATTTACTGTGTAAAAAGTCATCTTCAAGAGCACTGCTCTGATACCATGTTGAATTTTTGAATGATGGCTCAAGCATGTAGTTTATTTCTGTTTTAGCATTAACTTGAACCATAAACAATAACTACAACAACAATACACTAGCTGCAGTAAACCAAGATCACAAGAAGAATAACCATGCACAAGACACAAGAATTTATTCTGGGAAAACCCTTCTCAACCAAGGGAAAAAACCCAACAATCCTTTGCTATATTTCCAAGAGAAGATCCTCCACACCATAAACCCTAGAGCACACAAGAGGGTATTGGCATGTTTACAGGTAGAGCGTGCTTGTCATTGATGGCAAGATCAGAGTGTGCATCGATGGCAAAACAAGAACAGAGATCAAAGCTTAGTGAAGAAGCAAACAATATGCAGAGATCAAAGCTCAGGAGAGATAGCATTCTGAGATGCGCAGACGAGATCCCATACATCAAGGCTCGCAGAAGGATCAGAGGTCGTGGTCTTTGATACTTAGAGATTTGAGAAAGCCAAAGCTCAGGAGGAGGAGCGACAGTGGCCGTTGGATCACCAATCCCGAATACCCGATCTCCATTAGATCAGAGTCCAGTGACTAGAGGAAACGTAGAGGAGAAGTACAGATCTGATCCGTTGGATTTGAGCGCCGAGGACCAACAACCGTCGGATCCAGTATAACTGCAAAGAGGATAATGGACGAGAGCCATCCTACAACTCCGTGAAATGCGAAATTGCGATGAGATCTGAACCGTTGAATCCAGAGGACACATGGCGAGAGATCAACATTTCGCTGACTCGCGAACTAGAAAAGTCAAAGGTGAGTAGTCCTCCAACTTCGCGAAACATGAAATCCCGATAAGATTTGGACCGTTGGATCACAGAGGGCCGTGGGCCCTTGATCTGGAGCAAGTTTCGGAAAATCGGGAGTCGGGAGAAGGGAGGTGAGTAGTTCTCCAACTTCGTGAAACGCGAAGTCTTGATAAGATATGGACCGTTGGATCACAGAGGGCTGTGGGCCGTTGATCTAGAGTATTTTGGATATCGGGAGTAGGAAGAGTCAGGGTTGGCTCACGTTCAAACACTCGACACGCGAAGTCGCGATTTGATCACAACCGTCGATCAAAGGGAGAATGAGGATCGTTGATTCGAGGACACGTGGCAGACTACGTCAGCAAGGACATCTGGCGCAACAATCAAACAATGATAAGTGTCAAGTTGATTCGACATTTCAGGTACGTGGAAATCACAAATCCGAGTGACATGTGGCAGCTGCTCGGCTCATGACACGTCATCGAGTGACGCAAGAGTTACGTCACTCCGGGAGTTTTGCTTCGGGAGTTTTATCTGATACTGAGGATAGCTCTTCTTCTTTCATGGGGGTAATGCTATCATAGTCATGTCTTCATGACCCAATTGATGTACTGCACCAATTGCCACTCAAATTTTAAATATGGGGTTGCTCCCCCTGCATCTCATACTATATATGAATCATGGTTGTTCTGGTTGCCTTCATAAGTACTCAAACTATTTCTTCAATAAGTGTCTCGTTGTAGTCTTCTCCCTTTTGCTGGGAGAATCCTCTGGACATACATCAGGCTTTGTACATCTGCAACACGTTTGATCTGTATAGATCAATATTGGAAGTCAATACTGACTTCTCTTCTCACAGAAGAATCCATATCCTAGTCTCTCTGACTAGTTTCCTTCTTTGTCACTGAAACAAGTGAATCATCCTGGAGATTTCATATCTCCTAGGAGTCTTTGAAGTTAGGATCTAGTCTTCTCACGACATCTGTCTTCCAGTCTTGGAAGTTGTCTCTTCATTTGATCCTTTCTAAGATCAGGCTTACTCTCGATTTCTTCCGAGTCTACAGGGACTTCATCAACTCTTATAGGGTATACTTGGTGTTGCATACCAAGTCTAAATATGGGAGACAGAGTCAGGCTTCAAACGAGATCTGCTTCCTGTTCTAATGTTCGGTCCTCTTTGGAGCCTTCTGCTCCTTTCAATCAATCTTCATATGAGATACTCTGAATCTCAAGAGATAGCTTCTTCTTCATCTTCTTTGGTACATGAGTGTATATGGTCATGTACATAGTCTGCTTCATGTCTCATTTAATACGTTGCCTTCTGCAACCTTCACTATAGCTTCCTCGAGGTTATCACCTGTGACCTGGAACAAGGTCAACAAAACAACAAGCAAGAATAATATCCTTTTGATGATAGTAGATAAAGCAATAACACGAACAATCATCACAGTAGCTCCTTTAGAGCTATCACTTGTAACTTGTCTGAAGCAAAGATTAAAGGTAAGAGATACAATACGAAATGAGGTCAACACTCTTATAGTGTTGTGATAGAACATTCCTCCATGGCAACCTGGAACTAACACACGAGGTTTCTCTCAGAGGAGGTGTTAGTTGTATCAGGCAAATGATTACGTTAAGCATTTATCTCTATATGCTCACATTCTACCAAGTATAATACTTTTCAAAGACTGCTATCTCAAGTTGTCATGTGTAACTTTGAATCTTATCAACTTGATTAATCAAACCTGGGACCTGGAGCCTTGTCCTCAAGAATGAGTGCTTGCTTTTCTTTCAAGTCTCCTTCACTCAAGATGACTAGTGCTTTCTTCAACTTGTCTTCTGTGCTAAGACAATACGCTATCTTGACAGAAGGTTGGTTTAGAGGATAAGCTCTATGATCTCAACTTTTAATCCATCTAATACCTTGATTCAGATTTTGATCAAAGGTTAGAATGATGGTCATAGCTACAACATGCAACATTGATCAAAATAATGTCATAACAAATAGATGCATATCAGAATAATCACACCTTGGTTGCATCATTCCTCTGAATGTGTTGGATCTTGAGATCCTTTTGGATCTATGGCAAGAGATCCCTTCTCCTGCAAATACCGTTTAAAGCTTAATCGTTTAAACATGTGTGAGTACATACCTCTGACGACATTTGCAAGTAGAGGCACCATTTGGTAGCAACAGTAATGATCACCAACTCTTAAGAACTTCAAGGGTGACTACAACTGGTACTACGGCTGCAACTGCCACTGATACTGCAACTGCAATTGATACTGCAACTGGTTCTGAGACTTGCAATTGCAACTGCAACTTAGGGTTTTATGAGGAAACCCTAATTTTTCAAACTTCGAATTTTGAAATTCTGATCCAGGGGGTAGATGCGCTGAGCTGAGGCGAGTAAGCTAGTGCAGTCAGATTTATGAAAATCCAACTTTTACCCCCTCAAACTTGACCAACGGATTTCTAGACTGGTGCTTCTGGTTTTCTGGTACGTCTAGTACTTCTGGTACTTTGGTTTTCTGGTACTTCTGGTACTTTGTGAAAACTAGGGTTTCACTTTTCGGGAGATCTAGCCACTGAAAAGTTGCGTTGAGGATGCCAAAGTGATCCTT